>PVKN010011450.1:0-21659 GCA_004027915.1 Capromys pilorides | reverse complement strand
GAATGCAGGGTCTGGGGGAGCCCAGGGAAACAGGGGAGAGGTAGAAAGAGGAAGGGCTACCCAGGTCTAAAAGCTGCTGTGTGTGTCTGGGTCACAGGCATGTGCACATGTGCAGGTGTGGGCCCCTGCCAGCTCGCACACAGTCTTTGAGGGTAGCCATGAGCTAGGACAGTACAGGAGAGCTGCTCAGACCCTCAGGCCCTGGGTACCAGCTGGGGCAAGGTGGGAGCTGGCAGGGCTGTAGGTTCAGGGCTCTGTAGATATGCCAAGCTCCCCCCTGTAGGGTCCCACTGCCCCATTGCCTTATCCCACACATGAACATTTTCTCCCACTCTGTATCAAAAAGGGTGGCCCCTAACAGATGCTATAGCCCTGACCGCCAAGTAAGGGCCACGTGGATGGTCTGGAGTGGTTAGGGTGTGGGAAGGACACTGCACAAAAAATCCCCCAGAAGTACAGCAGGTGACAGGTGCCCTGGAGGACCCCAAGGGTCCTATCTTCCAGAATGGATCTTGAGATGGCAGGGTAAAGGGGAAGAAAATGAGATGGGAAGGCCTGTCCTGTGGGTCTCAGGGCCTCCACCCATAGGGGTACCACTTAGCTCCTCTCCCTGCCACAGGGCACTGGGGTTACTGTGGGCTTTGAAGCACCCTCTGGCTGTGGAAGGAAGGCAAGGAGGTGGGAGGTTGAAGGGAGAGGAGGGGAGGGAAAGGGAGGCTTTTACAGGGAGAAAAGTAGGACCCTTCCAGGTGCTGAGAGCAGCATCAGGAGCTGGGAAGGTCCTTCACTGGGCTGGACATCCCAGTCTCACTCAGGGAACAGGTAAAACTCCACCCCCCATGTCTGGACGCAGGAGCTATACATAAGCAATAGCTCCACTCCCCAGCCAACTCCAGCGCTGCTCTGGTGGGTGGAGCCTACATGGAGTGGAGTGGGAAGGGGATGGGAAAGTGGTGCCCAGCACTGCAAATAGGATGTGGACTCCTGGCTTGAGCTGGAATTTGGTCAACCTCTCCTCCATAAAGCAGGTGACAGGTTTGCTGGGTATGGTGGCATGTTCCTATGATCCAAGCTACTTTGGAGGGCTGTGGCAGGAGAAACCTAAATTCAAGGCTAACCTGGGCAACTTAGTGTGACCTTAATGAAAAATAAAAAGGGCTAGGCAAGGAGCTCAGTAGTGAGTGCTTGTCTAATATGTGCAAGGCTCTGTACAAAACAAACAAACAGAAGTACAGCAGGTGACAGGTGCCCTGGCAGGACCCCAAGGGTCCTGTCTTCCAGAATGGATCTTGAGATGGCAGGGTAGGGGGAAGAAAATGAGATGCTAAGGTCCGTTCTGAGGGTCTCAGGGCCTCCACCTCAGAGGGGCACCACTTTGCTCTCCTCCCTGCCACAGGGCACTGGGGCCACTTCTGGGAACCCAGCTCTAGGCTACAAAGGGTACAAAGCTCCTTACTCATCATCTTCCATCACCCTAGTGTCACAGAGCAATGGGAACCCCCAGAGCAGGAAGTGTTCCCCACTCCCCGAGCTGGATCGACACCTTTGTCATGTCAGGAGGAGGGGAGAAGTGACTGCCTAGCACTGCCTAGCCCCCAGCAGGAACACATGATCCAGAAGGTTCCACCACCCTGTGAACTCTAGGGAGGGTCAAAGAGTCCCAGACAACTGCCAGCCCTGCAGTCTCCCAGATGACTTCTTTATGAGCCCCAGAATCCAACCTGCCCAGAGGAACAGCCCAAGAGCCTGGTGGGTCACAGGATGCTACCATGAAGTCACTGGCCCCAGAGGCTTAGGGCCACAGGACAAGGTAGAGCACTGGTCAGGGGGAGCTGTGAGAGAAAGGGGAAGAGAAGAGGGAGGGAGAGGAACAAGCTCTGTGACCACAGGTTCCCATGCCTGGCCACACTCCCATCCCAGCCCACAAAAGAAAGGCAAGCTGTAGGAAATACTAAAAACCACGCCTCTTTTACTGAAAAACATAGCTGCAGGCACTCTGACCACAGGCATCCTGAGGAAGGGTGGCACTGGTGGGCTCACCCAGTGCTTGCCCCCCAGTGCAGCACTGTGCTGCAGTGGGCACAGCTTGGGCACCAGTCACAGGGGCCAGCGCCCACTCCAGCTTATCCTCTGTCCTGCAAGCAGCATCACTTTTCACTCAGAGGTGGCCGCCTGTGCTGCTCCAGTAGCTCCTCCAGGTGGTCAGCTCGCCTCACCGCAGCCTGTAATGCATCAGGGTCAGGAGTGGGCCCCACTGCAGGTGCAATGTGGGGTGACAAGGGGCCTCTCAGGGACCCACCTCATGCTGCCTTCGGAGGCTGTTCACGGCTTCCTCCTTCTTGGCCAGGGCAGTCTTCACCCTGCAGCACAGTACACTGAGTGCCCCTGCAGTGCTCACCCTCAACTGCATGTGAGCCTCTTGCCATGGTCCCTGCCAACCACAGCCACCAAAGCTGGCCCTTGGGCCACAAGAGAGGCCTCCATGGAAATCAGACCCCAAAGTGGTGTCCTGGAGTAGCTCAGGAATAGAGCCTCTGCTGAGATGGGCAGGAAGTCTCTATGCCCACCTATCAGGCCTGTGCAGGAGGCAGGAAGGCTAAGGGGACCCTGGGGGCACACTGCTACCCTCCCTGCGCTTGCCCCTTCTACACAAGTTCTCCCCCTCCCAGGCCTTCCCCTTGGGGCCTCTGGAGCTGCCCCAGCTGGGCCCTAGGGTCCTCAGTTCCTAGAGCAAAAACAGAAGACAGAGCAGGACCTTGCTGGGATGCCCAGCACTCTGAAACTAGGTGCCACCAGGGGACTAGCCCAGCCTCCTAACCACAAATGTGGAATTAATGGTAACCCTACCCACAGGTCCTCTCTGCATCTCACACAAGCAAAGGGCATCTAACCAAATTGCCCTTTTTGGCTGTTGCTCTGGCTTGGCATTGTGGAGGTCCTGCCTACTTCCCTGCCTATTCTACCCTCCATCGAGCCCCTGCCACCCCCAGATGCCCACCTGCGGTGCACCTCATCCAGCTCCAGCTGCTGGCGAGCCTGCAACTCTGCCAGCTTGGCTTTGAGCTGCCGATTCTCCTCCTCAGATGCAGCCAGCCGGTCAGCAAACTCTTGGCGGACCACCTGGGTCACACTGCTGCGCTCATCAGACAGCTGTGCATTCACCTGGGGGACAAGAGAGGCAGCGGGAGAGAGCTGGCAGTGGGGCTGGAGGGCTATGTATGCAGGAGAGGGCTGGGGACACTCACTGCCCGCACATCCTCCAGCTCCTTCTCCTTCTGCCGCACCAGGGCCTGCAGGCGCTCCTTCTCCCCCTCAGCCTCCCCCAGACGCCCCTTCAGCTCTGTGCACCGCTCCTGAAGCTTCCGCTCTGACTGCTCCAGCTCTGAGAGCTCGGTCTCATACTTGTCGCGCACACGCTTCACCCTGGCAAGAGGGCAGAGGGGCAAGGTGGCAGGGGACATGGATAATCCACTGCTCTTCACCTCTCAGCCCCTGGACCTCCCCTGGCCTTGGCCACTCAAAGGCAGCCCCAGCTCACAGACTCAAGGCAGGCAGGGCCTCACCGGCTTTCAGCTGCCCTCTCTGTTTCCTCCTTGGCTAGTGTCATGTCAGCTTCCAAGCGATGGATAACCAGCTCAATCTCCTGGTCCCGTCCCTTCCGGATTTCTTCCTTTAGCTCACGTTCCCGGTTCAGCAGCCATGCTTCCTACAGGGCACACAGCTGGTCAGGAACTGCCATCAGGAGGGCAGAGGACAAGGGAGGGAAAGGCAGGGACCACCACACATGGCTCCTCTGCTCTGAACCACAAGAGAGGCACAGATGCACAGGAACAAAGGGGCCTTGCCCTGCCTCTAGGGAGGGCCATCTCCTGAATAGGACCTAGTGTGGACATGGAACAAGGACCTGGGAAAGAGCTAGACACTGGCAGGGAGGCCCCTCAGCCAGGAAGAATGTGGATGGAGCTAGCTCATGGAAGCAGCTGGAAATCCCCTAGGAAACACAGGAGACCGAAGCTGCAGTCTCTTGTAGGGCTTGGGCCAGCTGATGCAAGGCCATGGGTGGGGCGACTCCTGGGGAAGGAGGGCCGCAATCTTAGTTCCACCAGCCCAGCCCTACCCAGGTGCTTCCTGTCTCCTTCCAAACTCCTTAACCTCCCCAGAGCCAAGTAAAAATTGGGACAGTAGCACACAAGCTCAGGATCAACCCTGCCCCAAAGCAGCCATGTGACCTGAGAAGCAACCCCCACCTTTGTCCACCCCACCCAGGCCCACCTCCTTCTTGGCGCAGCTGGCAGTCCAGGCTTGTCGCTCCACCTCCAGCTGATCCTTCAGGGCCTTCAGCTCCATCTGGGCAAGGATGGATAAACCATGGCAGCTGCCTCGTGGTCTAGTTGGTTCATAGCCATGCCCTCTGCCCTAGCCACAACCCTGCCCAGGGGCCAACCTGTCCAGGGCCCTGAACACCCACAGGGCCCCACCCAGGGCCAGCAGCCTGCAGGGTTAAGCAATAGAGAGTGCTGCCCTACTGGATCTCCGGCTGGGCAAAGTGCTCCTAGGGGAACAGAGAGAGGACCTGGTGCCGCTGCTCTTGCTCCTCCCTGCCCTTCTCAAACTCAGCCCTCAGGGCTCTGGTCAGCGCTGAGCTGCTCTCCTCCAGCTGCTGCCTCAGCTCCTCCAGCTCTGCTCGCTGCCTGGAAGGGTGTGAGGTTAGAAGACAAAGGGCCCTGTGCCAGGGGCTGAGACTGCAAGAGGCCAAGCAGGGGTCCCCATGTGAAGGAGCTGTGTCCTCCATGGCACCTGGCTGCCTGCTGGCCCAGCCGCTCCCGCTCTTCAGCAACCTCGCTGTACAGCCGCCGTCGCTGCTGCTCCAGGGCCCGCTGCTCCTGCTCTAGGTGCTGCTCGAACCTGCGGGATGGTGGGGACTGGTTCACACAGGCACAGCCAGGAGCCCCGGGCCACTGCTACCTACAGATATGGGTACGGCCATATCTATATGGGCCATATATCTATATCGGCGTGGCCCTGGCTCACTAGGTCCAGAATCTGCGGGCACAACTGGTCACATCTCACATAGGCACTGAGTTAACTTTCCACCCTGGAGCTGAGGGTTGGATGAAAGAGGCTGTCCTCGGCACCAGAAGTGCTGACAAGCTATGTGCCCAAGGGCTGGAGCCTCTGGGGCTGCTATGAAAGTCTGGACATCTAATGAGAGTTAAACCCAGTCTCTCACAGGAACCCCTCATTGCACCTGGCCAGTGGCTGGGAGGTGGACACTTAGCCCAGTTCAGCCCTCTGTCACTGTGGGAGGAAGACTGTTACTGCTCCTGCACCATTTCTGGAGCCCACACAGTTCAGAAATGCAGTAGGCCCAAGCCTCAGGCCAAGGGTCCCCACACAGGGACACCCACCGCTGCCGTGCACGCTCGCGCTCCTGCTGGCTCAGTGCCTCCTTCTCCCGCTCCACATTCTCCCGCAGCTCCTCAGCCTGGCGCAGGTAGCGCTGTGCAGCCTGTTCTTCACGCTGCAGCAGCTCTGCTTCATGTAGGTCCCTGAGCCTCCGGACTTCCTGCTTGTGCTTGGCAATGAGCTTCTGGATCTCGGGCTCCAGACCTGAGAAGGGTGACCAGCTGCAGAGGAGGAAGGGGGCCCCATAACCAGAACAAGAAAATGGGGGACCCCATCCTTTGAGAGGACCCTACCTCCCATGAGAGGACCCAGCCCACCACAACCACTCTGAGAGGACCCAGCCCACCACAACCACTCTGGGACCCCTGCAGAAGCAGAGCTGAGTAGAAGTGCCCAGATGGGGAAAGGGCATGGGAGCCGTGGTGAATTTCATAGCTGGAGCCACCACATACCTCTCCCAGCCTGTGGTAAGCACACCCCCACCCAAACCCTGTGCTCTAACCACTGGGCATCCCAGTGAGGGCACCCAGGGCGCTGGTACAAGACACCAGGCCAGAGGAGCCCTTCGCACCACTGAAGTATCCACAGCTCCTTCAGTCACCCATCCCAAGAGCCCAGATTTCCTCAGCTACCTCTTCCCTGCCCTTGCAGCATGACCTGCATGTCAATTACTTATTAGCCCTGATTTCTCCAAGCTCAGCCCTGGGGAAGATGCTGCTCCCAGTTCAGGACGCTCTGGCCAAGGCTGGTACAGGCTGATGTGGGCTCTGCCACCTTCTGCCCCAGGACAGCTACTATCTCCAATGTTGGTGCCTCTCCAAGGAAGGTCTTGTGCTAGCCATGTGGCAGAAGCCACTGCTCACTCTCAAAAGTGTCCCCCAATAGCACCCACCTCTGATGGTAGCCCCAGCTCTGACAATGACCTCCTTGGTCTCCTCCCCCAACTAGCCCAGCCACTTGACAGTGACCTTCTCAATTTTTCCGGGACCACACCTCTGACAGTGATCTCCTTGATCTTTTTGGTCTTCTCATTGATCCATTTTTCCCGGCGGACTTTCTCAGTGGCACTCATAAGTTCTTTGAGTTTCTTAATCTCCTAGGAGTAGGAACATAGGAAGTTGAAAAGAACAGATGCAAACAACACCCCCTTGCCCTTTGTCACGTTCTGGGTTTACACATCACAGAGCTCCTTCTGTCTTCCCAAGGGGCCAGGATGGGCTAGAGGTTGAGGGCCTCTGCCACCACACCCGAGAGGCAAAGGGGATGGCCAGCAGCCTGCAGAGGCCCCACCACAGACAATCTAGGATGGCCCATGGCCAATGTTCTGCTGTGTGGCTGGGAGTCCTCAGCCCTGGGTGCCAGCTATGGACACCAGGACCTCTAAGAATGTCAATATCACCCCAACTCAGTCTGGGCACAGGTTGGGGTGGGCCTATGGGAAGCAGAGCCAGCCAGGCCAACACAGCAGGGAAGATAAGCAAGTCCCACTGTCTGGGGACACATACTAAGTGGAGCAGACTTGGACTCTAGGGTCCACAGTCTACTGCCTTGTAGGAAGGGCCAGGCAGTCATGTGTCTTCACATGGGACTCCTCAGGGCCTATCCTCACTGGACAGTGGAAACAGGCCAAGGGGAAATGGGGAAGAGTACTGGAGAACAGCCTCCTCATCTGGCCCCCTGGGTCCATGTTCCTAGGCTGTGCTGTTGTGGTGTCTCCAGAATCTGCTGTTTACCACCCATAGGGCCCCAACATCCTGAGGTGGGAGTGATGAGCCTCCTTGGTATTCTACTCCATTCTGGCTTGAGACTGGGCACCAGTGGAGCCCTGTGTCACCTGCACAGGCAGTCCTCCCACTGAGCCCAAGGGCCCAGGCATAGCGGGAGGACGGGAGTGGCCCCAGGGAGCACCCTGCCTGGCGGCACAAGGATGAGCACCAGCCCGGCTCTCTGAGGGATGGGTGTCGCACCAGCTCATGCTGCTCCTGCATCTGGGCCAGGCGCTCCCGACACCGCTGATCCCCCCGCTTCAGTTCAGCCACCACTGCCTCACACTTCTCATTCAGGACTTTCTTGTCTTCAATCAGCTGTGATATGGTCAGGAGATAAAGCTGTGTCAAGATCCCACTCCAGAGGGTGCTCCCTGGGGCCACTCCCGTCCTCCCGCTATGCCTGGGCCCTTGGGCTCAGTGGGAGGACTGCCTGTGCAGGTGACACAGGGCTCCACTGGTGCCCAGTCTCAACCCGGAGAACAGAGCAGATGCCAGAGATGTCCCAGTGGGGTTGATAGGCTAGGGCCTGCCATGACCACAACCAGAATCTTCCTAGGATGAGGAGCACTGCGGCACCCACCACCTGTTCCATGCCCACCAGGAAGTGCCTGTGAAGCTCTGGGAACTACCCACCGAGGGCCTACATCAGACTCCAGAGTCGGATGGCTTGGATGAGCACTGAGCAGCAGTCACCAGTGTGCTGCCTCCTCCCAGACCCCAGGCCTGGCGTTCTCTCCAGAACAGGAGTCAGTGGGCAATGGCCAAGCAGAGCAGCAGCACAGTAGCCCAGCTGCCCAGCAGCCCAGCAGTGGCCTCCTAGGCTGCCCCGGAGATAGCATAGGAAAGCTGTGAAATGCGTGTCCAAGGTGCTTTCCACTGGCCAGCAGCTCCCGAGCTGCCGAGTCCCTCTCAGAGGCCTACTAGCTCTCCCCTGCCCAATGCTCCTATGGCCCACTGTGCCCAGCTCAAAGGAGGGCAGGAAATGAGTGGCAGCCTGTGGCTGGCACTGTGTTTGACAGAGGGACAGCACAAGCATGGTAGACCCTGTCCGGGACCCAGTCCTGTTCCTCTGACCCTCATTCCACACTGAGTTGTGGGGCAATATCACCTGGTCAATGAATGTCAGGTGCCGCTGAATGGTGGCCTCATAGTGCTCCTTCTGCTGCCGCAGCTGCCGGCTCAGCTCCTTCTCCGTTTCTTTGACCCGTCTGACAGTGAGGTCACGCTGCTGTGCCTGTGGGGGTAAAGAAGGGAGGGATGAAGGAGCTGGCACCAGATCCCCACAGAGAGTCAGGGCTGGGTATTGACAGCCATGCAGGGGAGAAGACAAGACAAGGCCTCCAGGAAAACATAGCAGCCCTGGCTTCTGAGGCAAGGTGCTAGCAGAGGCCAGCTTCCCCCTGGGACAATGGCACCCATGGCCCTACCAGCGCTCTCTGCAGCAGCACCATGGCTTGCTTCTTCTCCTCCACTTCCAGCTTCAGCCGCATCACGGACGCATTCCCCCTGGACACCAGCTCCGGATAGCCTCGCCCCACCTCGGGCACCGGCCTCTGCCACATGGCTGAGCATCAGGCAGGCAGCCCATTGCCTACTACCCATATGGTGGATGGCTGGGATGGCCAGGGACATGGTGTGATGCCCTGTCTGTTTGATCCTTTGGGGAACCCTTGCTTCCCCTCAGGAAGGTCCAGTCAGTCAAAGTGAAGCACAGGGTAACAGTGTCACTGCACAGAGGCTATTCTCATTACCCAGTGGAGTGACCAACCACTACAAAGGTCACATCTCCTTCTGACCTTTCTGCCTGTAAATAGTAAACCCACTACTGCTCCATACAGCTGGCCACTGCTTGTCATCCAGGACTGACACAACCCAGGAGACATCAGGGATCAGGGGCGCCAGAGGTGACCCATCCAGATAGGACTCTTCCCTGCCAGCCTCTACTCCTCCTCAGAGTCCAGGCCCTGTGGGTCTGGGGCTTCTGTGTGTGACCCTGGTGAGTGACCAGCTCCCATTGGGGGTCAGGGGGACCCTGCCAAGTGATGGCCTCCTGTGGGGGATGAGGGAGCAGCTAGCGAGTACCCACCTTCCTCTGGGGGCCCAGCTGGCTCTTCTCTGACTTCTCCATCTCATCCAGGAAGCTCATGATGCTCTGCAGCTTGGCCTCTGAGAGAAGTGTTCCATCCTCAGCGGGCCCGGGGGGTGCACTGAGTTTTCCAAATTTCTCCAGGTTGTCAGTTGTCAGGGAGCTGGTGTCATCCTCCTGTGGGATGGGGAATCTAGCTATCCAGGCAGTTACAGTTTTGCCAGGAAGGGCAGTTGGGGAAGAGTTGAGAGGCAGCCAGGCCTGAGCCTGGGCAAAAGGGCCTCTCCAGTTGCTCTAGTCTTGGGGCAGCACTGGCAGAGAGGGAACCCACCCTGTGGGATACTGTGTCTCAACCATAAGGAGGCCACTGATAGGAAGGAAGAACAGGGCTCACCCAGGACCTCTCTATCCCTTGTTAGGTGGCATTGACCCCTGCAGTGACTTCATGATCTATGTGGACAGTGACAGAGCCTGGGCTGGGGTATGGGCTAGTCACCTCATCAATCCAGGCATATTTGTCCTTCTGATAGGCCCTGGGGCAGGGCAGCGGCTCCGGCTCCTCCTCTAGCAATCGTAATGAGTCCAAGAGCTGATCCAGGGTTGCCCTGGACTTGGCCCTATTCCTGACAAGGGCCACTGTTTCCACATCTTCACTGGCCAGATCCTGAGAGTGGACAGCCTGCAGCAGACACGCAGAGAATGAGAACCGAGCCAGGCCTGGTGATTAAGATCTCACATCTCAGCCCAACCCAGTGGCATACTCCCTGCCCTGTTCCACCTGCGAACATGTCTCAAGGTCACTTTTCTAGGAAAACAGGATCAGCTACTGGGCCTCTCACTGGGCCTTGTTGTCCCCTACTCTGAGTTTCCAGCTCTTCTTCTGTGGATGGAAATACAGGGTCCTACCCAGGACAAATGTGAAAATCTAACCTAACTTCAGAGCAATTCCATGAGTCCACTCTCCAGTGAGGACTTCCCAGGTCACTGGCTCATCCTCAGCAAACTACACTCACCCCCTCACCCTTCAACCCCAGCAAAACACATAAGGACTCCATGGCAGAGGTGGGGGCAGGGAGTAAAGCTGACATCAGGAAGCAAGGCTGTATGCAGACCTGCAGCTTGTCCTCTGGAGACTCCTGGGGCTCTGGGGATGAGTTGGAGATGGGCAGGCAGGGGTCCCTCGGACTTGCAGGGTGGATCCTGGCACCTGTATGACAGAATATAGCACTATCCCACCCAACCAGGTACAAGGAAGCAGGTGTGACTCCACAACCGCCTCCAAGACCTCAAGTGCAGCCCTACGAGTGTGGCGGGAGTGAAGACAAAGGGCCAGGGCTGGTGAGAGCCAAGGCCCCCATTGTGCACGTGGAAGCCACTAGCCAGGTGCAGCATAGGGTCCCTGAGAGCATGCTGGCCACACCCCCTCCCCATCACAAACCTCCTGAGGCTGACCCACAGTGCTCACCAGAGTTGCTGGCCTTGAGGCCCTGGGAAGCTGTGCTGTCTGGCATCAGGAGAGGCCTCTGGGTGGGCAGAGGCCGCCCCAGTGCTCTGGTCTCTGGGCTTTCTTTGGGCAGCTCAGCTTCCCCTAACTTCTGGGCTCGCTTCTCCCGCAGTTCCTGCAGAATAGGGGGAGGTTTCTGAGCAGCCCCTGGACAAGGATGACCCCTTACCCTTCTGTGGCCATCTGTCCCCAGGATCAGTGTCATATAGTCAGGATGGGATCTGGGAGCTGGAGGAGCCCCTGCACCTGAATGGCTGCCCGCCTAGCCTGGCGAGCCTTTTCCTCTCGGGCCTTTTTCCTCGCCACCTCCTTCTGCCGGTGCAGCTCCAGAAGATTCCCACCGCCCAATCGCTGCTGCTGCTCCTGCCAGGGAAGCCAAAGCCATGTGGTTTGCAGATAAGAAGATGGTTAGAGACCCTGGATCCAGCTAGGAGGTTTCCACTTGAGTCCTGCATCCCTGGGAGACTATAGAGTTCATGGAGATGGGCAAATGAGACCCTCTAGACCCTGAACCTGCCACCTCCAGTCAACAGAGCAAGTCCCCACCCTGGACACTGGCAGCTCAGCAAGGGAGAGAGCTACACACCCCAGGGTCAGGAGGCTTGTGATGCATGCTTCTAGGCCCACAGGTACGTCCTGATACCCTGCCCGGATGACAGTCACTGGAGGACCAAGTGTGTCCACCGGTGGGTATGTACCTATGGACGATGCTAGGTTTCAATTCTACTTGTCCCCCAAACTCTGCCTACGTGGTTTAAGGCCCTAGGGTCTCTGGGTCCACACTTGAGTGCTCACAGACCTCTCGCTTGGATGCCAGCAGGTGCTCCAGACTTCTGGATCCTGCATGGCGCCGTTGCACCTGGCGGCGGTACCAGCGCTGGATGGTGACAGCAGCCTGATTCACCTGGTGAATAAACCTGCCCAAAGAGCAAGGTGCAAGACTAAGAGGGGGCCCACAGCCACCCGCCAACACCCTGCAGGAACCTGAAATTGAAGGTCCAGCCAGGTAAAGTGAAGCTGGTGGCTGCATGCATATGCCTCTTTTCTACCCAGCCAGAACCAGACAGGGTCAGTGCTTCTGGGCTTACTCCATTAAACCCCAAAACCAACCTTCTAGAGGTTTCCTAAGGAAAAGCAAGCATCTACTGATGCAGGCTTGGGTGGCTCTGAGCACAATCGCTAGAAACTAGAAGTAACTCAAATGTCCACGCACTAGCTATAGAATGAATACAGGTACATCCAGGTGAGAGGATGCTAGTCAGGAGCAAGGAACAACCACCAGCAACTGGTGCTAGGCACAGGAGTCATGCACCATTGCTGCATTTACGGGCACCCTGGAAAAGGCAAGGCTATAAGCAAACAGGTTGGTAGAGCGGGGGTTGGGGTAGGAGATGGATAAAAGGAGCTGGAGGGAATCCTGGGGTTACTGGAATGGTTTGGAATTCGTACAGTGTATCTGTAGCTGTCACCATACAAACTTTATTATAATACTCAAAGTTGATTGAATCAAACTTCACTTTTCGCTTGAGGGACCAAGCATAACCCATTCAGCAAAGGCAACAAGAACCCAGTACATAGACGGTGATCTGCTGTGAAGGCCTGGGCTCTGGACAGTGATACCTGTCTACCCTGAGAGGCCTGCCCGTGGAGGGCACCACCATGAAGCTTTCAAAGAGCTACCAGCCTCTGGCCTCCCTTCCCAGTGCCCTCTCACCTTATTGCCTGTATATAGGGCTAGTTCTCTGGACCCCTGACCCCTGGGCAGTGGGGCAGGTAAGCCCAGGAGGTACAGGCTCCTAGAAGCCAGGGTGGGAGGTGCTGGCAGTGGCCATCTGGCCCTGAGCCATGGCCCCGTTGCTGAGGGCTCTGCTCTGCCAATCCATAACCCTAGGGTAAACACCCAGGATGCAGTCCTTTATGTGTTTTTATTCTTCTCAGTTTTATATTTTATTTCCCCTATGCATTTTATAATTAATCATTTACTGAGGTATAATTTACATACTGAAAACCCCACCTATTTTTTGCATATAATTCCATGGTTTTTAGAAATCCATGAAGCTATGCCACCGTCACTGCAATCCACTTCTGCATTGTCCCACCATCACCCACAGAGCTCTCCTGCTCTCCGGGCACCACCCAGCCCCAAGCAACCATCGCCCTGCTTCCTGTCTCTATAGAGCTGCCTTTTTTTGGTGTGTCACACATAGGTGGAGCCATGTCAGACGTTGCCTTTTCAGCTTCAGTGTTTTAAAACAATTATCAAATGGCACTGCTGCCACTGGAGATGTTGGCCCTAGCTCCCAGAAGTGCTCACCTCTCAGCCTCTTCTTCGGTCACCTCCTTCCGCCTCAGTGGGGTGGTGCTCCCTGTAGCTGCACCCTGGGCTGGGCGGCGGCTGCTGGTGAAGTTCTTCCCGAAGCTGTTGCCTTCATTGCCCTCACTGGTGGCTGCCTTGATGATGTTGCTGGCAGGGAGAAGAGGAGCTCAGCTGGCTACCCAGGCAAGCAACTCTGCCTCCAGTACCAGGAAGCACCCCAAGAGGTCTATGGGCCACAGCAGAAGGCCAGCCCTCCAGCTCTACCTGGCTAGAGCTATCTATACCCCAGCAAGGTCCTATCAGTTGGCACCCAGGCAAATAATCTTTACATTGAAAGACCAAGAAGTTCTCAAAAGTTGCAGGAGCCCAGAGATAGATGGAGTCAAGAAACCCCAAAGGTCACTAACTGAGCAAAGCCATGGAAGGGCACGGACATGAGCCCTTCTGCTCTGACACCCACCTTCACTATGACACCCCTTCCTCCAAGAAGCAACCAGCCCAGGTATCAGTCCTGGGCTTGCCACATCTAGTCTGTCTTCTCTGTCCCTGAGAAGCAGACCTGGACCTCCCGAGCCCAGATGACAGCACAGAGGATGGCAAGTGCCCTCACATGTACATGTCTTCTAGTCTCCCAAAGTCAAGCCCTGGGCTACATGCCTCCCAGTGAGTGCTGACTTACTTGAGGGAGGGGTTGGTCTGGTTGGAGCTCTTGAGGGGGTGTGCTTTCTCCGAGGGGGTGTAGTGGTTGTGCACCATGGAGGTGACGCAGTTGCCCACAGCTCCCTTGTTGCTCCTGCCAGAGACACAGTAAGCTGCTCACTGAGGAGGCAGATGGCCAAGATCATGTCTGTGGCACAGACTCTGGCCTGGAGGAGCTGCCTGCATCTCCTGTGACATCACCCGAGGGGCCCTTGGAGCCACAGGCCTGTGCCTACTGAAGAAGCTGTTGTTGGAACTGGGGAGCCCTCCTGTGCACCAAGGGGGCAGCTGTGTCTCCAGCCTCACTAAGGTTAAGTGGAGCCACACTTGCCTTGCAAGCTTAGAGGTGACCCACAAGTGGCTTCCTCTAGATCCCAACAATCCAGCTCAATGGCTGAGACGCTGTCAGCCACCACTCCCACACTCTGGCCATACGCCTAGTGAGCCTGACCCTAAGAGTGACTGACGCAGCCCTGATATAACCTGCTCCCTGTCCCCTGGAACACAGAGTCTCGAAGCTTAACGTAGGACCAGCCTTAGAAGCCACACAACAGTGCCACACAAGCCGCCAAGTGAGTCTCAGCCTCTGGACGGAGAGGCTGTCTCATGAGGAGCTGGTGGGCAGAGGTGTTCCCTCCAACAGGCCTGCTGGGCCACAGCAAGCCTCATCCTTAAGCAAACAGATAAACACCTGCCAACTTGTAGCCTCTTCCTTCACCACTGATAAAGAAGGCTATGCATGCTGGGCACAGTGGTGCAGGCCTGTAATTCTAGCACTCTGGGAGGCTGACACAGGAAGATCACAAATTCAAGCCCAGCCTGGTCAACTTAGTGACTTAAAGAAACTCTGTCTCAAAATTTTAGAAAATAGTAATAGTACGAAAGAGCAGAGGGGCTGGGGAGATAGCTCAGTAGAATAAGCGTTTGCCTGGCAAGTGCAAGGTCCTGAGTTCAATCCCGAGTACCACCACACACACACAAAAAAAAAAAAAAAAAAAGAGCAGAGGATGTAGCTCAGTGTAACAAGCCTAGTTCAAGCCCCAGTACCACATACAAAACACCAGTGCTTCCTTTCTCTACTCATTCATTCCTAAACAGCCTGATCCAGCCACAAACCAGACAAAGACATAGGGTCTTCACCCAGTGAGCCCCTGGCCAGGGGCCGTCCCATTACCTGCAGGGGTCCCACCTGTTGTTAGCAGTGAAGCTAGGTGCCAGGGTGCATTCCTTCCTCCGTGGGGCCACAGGGACATCGAGGGCACTGGAATTCTGAGTGTTGGCTGGGGAGCCAAAGTCCCTGGGATGCTCATCCTATGGGTAACACAACACCTCTCAATATACCCTAACATCAATCCCTGCCTACCTGACACTGCTGCACCCATAATCACAGAAGCCCACAATCCCCACGCAAGCAGCAGACAGGATGACCCAGAGCTCCGGGGATACAACCTCGCATCGCCACTGCCCCCTTGCACAAGGGCAGCAATCCCGAGGGAGACTAGGACTTGTGGCCACCGTGTGCCCGACCTCACCAGGACATTCCAAGTGGCTGGCTTTTCACTAGATGGCTTGCTCAGACCCACCGGCCTCCTTCTGCCACCAGGGCTCCCCTCGAACAGCGTCAGGAAGTCAGGGGACTCCACTGGCCTGTGTCAGGACAAAGTCAACCAACAATGAAGTCAACTCCAGCAAGGAAAATAGGACCATGGCTTATGAGAGAGGGAAGGCCCAGGACACAAGGGACTCTGCTCCCAAGGCCACAGCATAAGGCAGTTTCTTAGCCCTGACACCGCAGTACCCAGCAAAGGTGCCTCAGTGGGATGAGGCCTGGGGAGTTCCCGTCAAGCCACGGCACAGGCTGGGTCTCATTCAGCCATAGGGAGCCTAGATGTCTGGGACAAGCCACCAGCTGCTGACACTCTCCTCCCTGTGGGTCGGGAGCCACTCATCAGCACAGAGGTTGTGAGGAGCCACCCCAGATGACCCAGGACACTCCTTGCCCTACCACTGAGCTGAATGGGAGCCAAGAGCTCCTGCCATTGCCTTGTGGAAGGCCACAACTGCGGCAAGCACAGCTGAGATGGAAAATACAGTCCATCTGCATCTCAGTGCATTATTCAGTCACAAACAGGAACGCGGCACTGACACAGGCCACAGCACGGCTGAACCTTGAAGATGTGATGCTCAGTGAAAGAGCCACACCTGAGGCAGGCGAGGCGGCACACATCTGCAAGCCCAACATTCCTGGAGGCTGGGGCAGGAGGATTCCAAGTTTCAGTCAACTTAGTGACTTAGTGAGAGTAAAATAAAAATAGAAAGGGCTGGGGATGTAGCTCAGTGAGAAGGCCTTTGATTCAATCCACAGTGCCATGAGGAAAAAGAGAGAAAAAAAGTCAGAGAAGGGAAGGAAGAGATGGGCAGGGAAGAAAAGAAAGGAAGAGAGAGACAGAGAGACAGAGAGATAGACAGAGACAGAAACAAAGACAGAACAGAGACAGCGACAGAGGGGAAAGAAGGGGAAGAGAGGAAAAGGAACAAAATGAAGCCAGGTCCTGGCCCCCGACAAGGTATGTCCTGGCTATGGGAACTCTCCAGAGCAGGCAGATCTTTGGGGCAGAACCCACACTAGGGATTGACAGGGACTGGAGGAAGGGAGATGGGACTGACTATTGAGTGATATGTGTTTTTCTTTCGGGGTGATGAAAACATTTTGAATTTGACTGTGATGGTCGTACAACTCTGTGAATACACCCAAAAAATCAGGCGAGAATCTGGCTCAAAATAAAATATAAAAGAGGGGCAGATGTAGCCTAGAGGTAGAGCTGAGATCAGTCCCCAGCACTGCAACAAATACATAAATATTTTTTAAAAGGTCTGGAACACAGTACACCACCTTGGGTTCGAGCCCCAGTATCAGTTTTTCAGAAAGAAACCAAATGAAGTGCCCTCAGCTCTGAAATGTATCCCTGCTGTGCTCTGTGGGGCAGGAAGATAAAGACAGCAGGAAGGTAATGACAGTGGCACCCAACCACATGGTGTTTCTCGTTAAGGCAGGGCTAGCAGGCAGCAGCCCAAAAGCTCTGGGGAGGCTCCTGACTCTGACCCGGTCAAGACTACTGGCAGCGTGCCAGGGCATAGTGCTGCCCTCCTCTGAGGAGGCCACCCCAGCCCCAACAGTACTTCCACACTGACAAGCCTCTGGAGGAGACATACACAGAGAAAGGCCCCCAGAATCCATCTATACAAAAAACAGGTCCTGGAAAACCTGACAACGCCTCCTTAGGGGTGCTTAGGGGTGGGTAGCATCCCAAATGAACCCCACTCTACTCATCCAGGGGGATGAGATACAAAATAGTTAGAAGGGAGGAGGCAGTGTCTTTATTTATGGACACTGTGATTATCCACATGGAAAATGTGAGGGACTCACAAACTTCCCAGATCACACATGCTCCTATGTATTAGTAAGGACCCCATGGAGCACAGGCCAGGGAAGAAGGCCATTCACAACACAGGGGAACTGAAGGACTCCAGGGCTACATCCAGCAAAAGAAAGCAAGAAAGCAAGAAAGCAAGAAAGAAGGAAAGCAAGCGAGCGAGCGAGCGAGACCCTTCACTATGGGAACAGCTGGGACCTGCAGTGGCCACCTGAACCCCCCAAGAAGTTCAGGGCAAGGCAGACCCATAGGGATAACTAGATCCCCAAACCACTGCCAGCCCTGACAGAAGTCCCAAAAGATTAATGCTAGAGCATTAACCTTCCAGAGCATTGAAGTTGACATCAAAGCATGGGAGCAGAAATCTGTAGGATTAGGAAGAGCTGACATGGCCCTTTCTCTAATAGCCATCAGCTTAAGAACAACCAGTATAGAGGAATATACACAAGGAAGGGGACGGGAGCCAGGACCCAGACCAGCCCCACACAGGGTCCTGGCACTGCATAAAGGCACAGGTGGTCAGGTCTAGGCAGAAAGATAGATTAAACAGTAAAAACACCAGGACCTCAACTGCTAACACAGCTAGGCTCCTTCCAGCCTAGAGCCAGGGAGAGATGCCTAAGGAGGGACTCCCCAGACGTCCTTCAAACAGTATAGCTACCCTGCACTGCCACACATGCTTTGTACCACGCACACAACACATATACCACATACCACACCCTACTAATTACCCACAATCTACAAACTACACATACCACACACACATCACAAACACATGATAAACAGGATGCGTACCACACAAATTCACATACATACACGTATGTACTACTCATACTCCTCATACACACAACATACAAACATGCCACGCACCATGCACACACTCCCTGGACTCCACACACAGCACACACAAACAGCACAGACATATGCTACATACACACACACACCATGCCTTATCACCTCCAGCACTGACACTGAGTGGCTGCTGCCACCTACCCTGATGAGTCCTGCACCTTTAGCCACACAGCCACAAGACAGTGTAGGCACCCTGGGAGGGGGGGGGGGGGGTTGACATATCTCAGCAAGGCCCCCTGAGCAGCCCCGGGGCCCTGGAAGCTTGGAAGCAGCTCTGCTGCTGGGCAGACAGCACTGTTCCTGCTCCTCTGGGCAGGGTCCACTCCTTGATGGGCCCAGAACTTAAACCATCTACAGATCTGCAGCCTAAGGAGCCCTTTCAGCTCTAGCATAAGGCCTATAGGAGTGGGCCACAATCAGCCCAAGGGTGTCTACTCGATCTCTCACTGGCACTGGGGCCCCAAGGCAGCTCCTACCCTCCCTCCCCTGAAGCCTGCAGGGGAGGGTGACTGATTCTCAAGGACAGGGATGGGAATAGAGGATTTAGAACTGACTTAATGCTCCACCTGCTACAGGGAACAGGTATGGCTGTCTGAAGGGCAAGGGAATGGTCGCAGCCAGAAGACTGCAGGGAAGGCCCAAGTAGGTCTCCCTGTGTGCCCACTGTGCCTGGCAGTAGAAGCAGTGGCTCAGGCGCAAAATCTGCCTCAGGGCCTGGCTCCACTATCCCGCAGATGGGACAGGACAGGATGGCTACACATGGCCTTCTTGACCCGCCTGGTTCAAGAGGAGAGAAAGGGACCCAAGGGCTAGGCTGCAGAAAGGTCACTCCAAGTCCAACGCCCTGCAAGGGCCACCCCTAACAGAACTGGAAAGCCCACGGAGAGCAAGAGGAGCATGGGGACCTGAAGGGCGAGAGCCACCTGCTGAATGGGGCTTTTAAAGGCCCAGTGCTCTCAGAGGATGACAGAGATTACCTGGGGGAGCCAGTCCAGGGCTGGTTGACCTGCGTGGCACTGTTAGATCTTCGAAGGTTGTTGATGGCCCTGGAGCTTCCAGGCCCTGTAGTCTCCTACAGAAAGAGAAAGCAGCTCATTCAGTGGCAAAGGCTCAGACACTCATCTGCCACCTCAGCACCAGACTAGGCCATGGAGAAATGGTTAGGAGAACAGAGGGGTGGTAGATAAGTAGGGACATAGGACCAAGGGCCAGTGGGGGGACATGGTCATGGGTAGGGGAAGGCCCTGACACTGACACCTCAATTTCCTGCTCAAGGCAGAGCCATCTGTACCTGTAGAGTAGGAGGCCATGCAGTTGGCCAGGGACTGCTCCTCACCGCCATCATGGTCACAGTGAGCTCTGGGAATGGCAAGACGAGAGCACCAGGCCCCCCAGCCCCAGGTGTGTCCCAGGGGCACTCTGGGGTCACCATGAGGGTGAATGTGGACACTACAGCGGCACTTTGGGCCCACAGTGGCAGAGGAAGACAGCTCACCCAGCCCAGACACCAGCAGCTTATACTCTAATAGTTAGTGTCTTGGAAACAACAAAGGTGCTAATCAGTGCCCTCTGGGGCCCCAGGTAGAAAAGGGATGTTTGGGAATGGCAGAGGAACATCAGATGCCACTGTGGAGTCACGAGATGTCCTGGACAAAGTCCATTTCCTAGGTAAGAGAAATGGTGGGCTTAGGAGCCAGCCTATGCTGTCCATAGCTTGTTCACAACTAGGTGGAGACACTGGCTATCACTGGACCCCACAGCGGCTCATGGGCACACATTATGTTATGCTTCCACCTTTTCTGTAGGCTTAAAAATCTTTCAAATGAGGGCCAGGTGTGGTGGTACACCTATGTAATCCCAGCACTCAAAAGGCTGAGGCAGGAGGATTGTTACAAATTCAAGACTAGCCTAGCTGGGCTGCGGTGGTGCACACCTGTAATCCCAGCACTTGGGAGGCTGAGGCAGGAGGATCACTGCGAGTTCGAGACCAGTCTGAACTGCATAGCAAGACCCTGTCTCAAAAAGACAAAAAAAAAAAACTAGCCTAGGCTACAAACTGAGCTAAAGGCCAGCCAGAACTGCATGGAGTCCTTGTCTCAAAAAAGAAAAAAAAAAATTCCAAATGAAATATCTTGGGTAAAGGGGCTCAAATCCAGGGGGGTACCCTGGAGGTTCCCTACCCCATGCCACATGGCAGCTTACACTATTAGATGTAACCTGGCTGGTGTTCATCCCAAAACAAGGAGGCCTCGAGACCCAAAAAACCAAATCTACAGACTTAAAATTCTTCAAGTATTTTAAAATCTGAATCCTTAAACTAAAAACTAATAACCCAACCAAAATAAGACCAGGAGGAAAAAAACAAAACAGGAAACATGAAATCCCACTACAATTTGCCATGGGCCTTTCCCCACACCATGAAACCATTTTCTTTTCTTTTTGTTCTTTGAAAGAGGTCCAGGCCTGCCTTAACTTATGGCAATCCTCCTGCCTCAGCCTCCTGAATGCTGGAATTACAGGTGTGTGCCACTGCACCCTGCATGAAACTGCTTTCTTAAGTAGGGAAATAGCAGGCTAGGAGAAGCACTTGGATCAGGGTGCTGAAGCAACACCAGTTGCAAGTGCCCACTTCCCTAGGAGGAACCTGCGCTCCAACCAGGCTGCAAACAGCAGACCCCTGAAAGACTATGGGATGCTAATACCACAGGCTGCTGCCAGGTCCTTGGCTGGGAATGCCAGGCTCAGTCAGTTTTTGTGAATGTCCCAGTTGGACTGCTTGGGACCCCAGGCCGGCCACTGAAAGGGCATCAGAGAGGACAGCACCCATGTGCTGAGGACAAGCCCTTTGCCTTGGGTTTCTGGGAGGTCACTACTAAGGCCCCTGAGTATCCCTCCTGCACAGGCTTAGGGGGCCCCAGGCCACCCTCTTGGTTCAATAGTGTGACTTACAGTGTGGGGTTAGAGCCCTAGCAGGAAGGTGATGTGGGATGGGGCTGGTCCGGGGCTACCAGTGAACCTGCAGGGCTGAAGATGCGTCAGCCACGTGGGTGCAATTTGGGCCTCTGCAGTGGAGGCCCTAGGGACTGCACATCAGGGCTGAGGTGCACCCTAGGCTGGCAATGCTCTGTGCATGCTGTCACCATCCATCCAGGCCAGGAAAGCAACTCTGTGCCTACATGACGGAAGAGGACAATGCAGGCCCCGTACTGACCCTCCTGGACTCTCCTTCCCTGAGCTGTATAATTTTTTTTTGAATACTTAAAATTTTATTTTAAAGAGTAAAAATAGCAGAAACAAAGACAGAAAAAGAGTAACAAGCAAGAGTACATATAGTACAGAATTTCAAAACAAGAACAAAAATTTAACACTGGTTGTGTTACATATTTTCATCATCAAATGTGTTTAGATTAATAGATATAGTATTGGTCAAATAATTAAACATTAACACTTCCAATAAACCTTAATTTTTTTTCAACTCTTCCAAATGCATTTTGTATTTAAGTCACTCTTCTAAAAACAAAATTTATAGGGGTTGAGGATACAGAAAACACAAGGTCCTCAGTTTGATTCCTGGTATCCCCAAAATTAATTA
>PVKN010011449.1:0-21637 GCA_004027915.1 Capromys pilorides | reverse complement strand
GGGGCCGTGTTAGCTGGTCAGTAAATGGCCCAGCTGCTGCTGAATCTCTTGGAGGGACCTGGTCCTTAGACCACTCCTGGCATCAATTCCCCTTTCTTGGGGGAAAGTGTTGAGATGAAGACTTGCATGCGGGTAGTTTATTAGGAATTGTTCTTGGAGTGAGTGATATTTGTGAAGGCAAGGAGAGGCATCTGAGCAGAAGCACATGGCTGTGACACTGTAGTGACGGAGGCCTTTGCTGGTCCCATGAGAGGCTCGAGATGGGGAGAGACCCTCACAGTTGTTCCAGACTGTGATGTAGAGTCACACTTCCATATCAATGAACTGTTGGACGCAACTATGCCCTTAAGCAGGGGGCACACCAGCTTAGGACGCATCACCAAGGAAATTGTTAAAAGACAGTACTGGAAGAGGGACTCATGTGCTGTGGACTTAAGAGGGATCTGGACAGTGGCTGCCAGGGGGTCCTCTTCTTTACCTCTGCACAGCTTCTTGAGGTCTTTCTGCTTGATCTGGGCTCTGCCTCCCCTGACCTAAACTACTTGTTTTCTCCTGTCTAACAAGCCAAGTTCTGATTACGCTTGGGTATGCAAAACAATGTGCGTGTGTGTACATTTTGGATAAATCAAGCTGAATTTCAGCAAATTCCAAGGATGCCAAAACTGCATTCGCAGAAAGAAAATAAATCAGGATATTTTCTCAGGCCTTGTGCTCCACTTTAAGGGACAACTCTGTGGGGTGGGCACTGCTTTTGCCCCTCCACGTGCTGCTGTGACTCCTGGAGGGACAGAGACTGAGCACAGAGCGGGGCGCCATGGGAAGGAGGAGAGGGGGCCCAGGCAGCTTGCTTGGCCCTAGATGAGAACTATACTATACCATCATGATGAACCCTGGGGAATACTTCCTTTTTGTTTTACAGTAGGAGGCTGTGGAAAGAAAGAACTTGACAGCAGTGTTGGTCAAGGACACCACTCTAGCAGCTTGTAAAGCGTGCTCATTTCCTATGGCTTAAATATCAAGCATCTCCCAGAGACTCAGGCAGGGGCCTTGATCCCTCATAATGCAGTAATCAGGGGCCAGGGAGATAGCTTAGTGGCATAAGCACCTGCCTCGGGAGCACAAGGGTCTGAGTTTGATCCCTGATATTGAAAAAAAAAAAAAAAAAAAGGTATAAACAAAAATATCAACCTAACAATGCAGTGATCAGAAGGGGCTTTTGAAAGATGATTGGGTCGGAAGAGTGCTAAGCTCACCTATGGGTTAATCCATTGATGTGTTCAGAGTAGAAGTGCTGCCAGGAGGTGGCCCCCAGGGTGTGACTCCGAATGTGTACTCTCATCCCCAGCTCTTTCCCTCTCTTTCTCCTTCTTGCCACTGGAAGTGAGCAGCTGTTCTCTACCACACCCTTCCGTCATCAGGATTCTTCCCTGGAGACAGCCGACCGTGGTCTGCAATCTCTCACAGCATGTTCCAAAATGTACCAAAATAAACTTTTCTCCTTCACAGTGTGTGTGTGTGTTTCAGGTGTTTTGTTCCAGAGAACGGAAGATGAGTGCTACACTATCCCAGGACCCACTTTGGACATAGTGGATAGTGGTCGGGGACTGGAACTGCATGACCTGTAGCTGTGCCTGCTCTGTAGTTAGTCACATGGAATCTGAAGATGAA
Source organism: Capromys pilorides (assembly GCA_004027915.1). Classification (NCBI taxonomy): domain Eukaryota; kingdom Metazoa; phylum Chordata; class Mammalia; order Rodentia; family Capromyidae; genus Capromys; species Capromys pilorides. The sequence continues at coordinate 19,969 of PVKN010011449.1, read as the reverse complement.
ACATTTCCTTCTGATCATGATATGGGGTTGTCATCGGGGCCCACTGCAGGGCCCACAGCCACCTCCTTGACAGTGGGGAGCAAGGCTTAGGGTGCAGTGGAAAGCTGGGTCGTTTGCAAGAAAGGAGGCTTCCTCCATCCTTAAAATATTTAGTGGGGTTTGGTGAAAGCTCCCTGGGGGAAGGGGACACCTGAGCCTCAGAAGGGACTTGTCACAGTTTGCCAGTTTGTACACTTTGTTCAGTGACAAGGGACAGACTGCAGAGAGAGGAAGGAGGCAGATGGCGACACTCCCTGCTCTGCACACAAAGGAACATTCAACTCTGAGCCTCTGGGCTGCTGGACGAGGCTCTCTGGAAGCAGGATCTGTGCAGCCTACATCCCTGGTGTGGCACTAGCTCAGAGAGCAGCCACCAGACTCTTATCCCAGGAGGCATGTCTCAAAGTCGTCCAAGCGCGGCCACTAAATGCGATTCTGCAGCAGCACGATGCCAAAAGAAATTTGGATTTAAACATTTCCCCCAAATGCTCAGATATTTGAAATTTGGTAAAGATTGAATAGCCAAGTAACAGATGTTTTCACTTTAATTTTTTAGGTGAATTATATGATGTCTGTCATGGGAAGAGTTAGCGAAGCCTAGAACTTAGACCTTGATGTCTTAGAGAAAACAGATGCTGTAGTCAACAAAGTAAAGATTGGAGAAGATGCCCTCTCAGGATCTTGCATAACTGGCTGTACAGCCTAGTTTTGAATCCCTCCTGCTGGGCCCCTCAAAATAGAAAATAAAAACCGGAGCTGCCCCCTCTGGGCCAGTCAGCAAGGGAGGGAAGATGAGTTGTGTAGCTGTGCAGCACGTTGGTGTGTCTGTGTCCAACCTGCCTGTTATAGCCCCAGTACCAAGATACAGTCACCGCATGGTGATGGGGGACAGGAAGGCTACATGAGAGTGGAGGTGGGGATCCTAGTACAAAAGAGCTGCAGAGGGCTGGGCGAGAACAGTGTTGATTTCCACTAAGGTCCTGATTCCTCCTAGTGTGAAAGGCCATGCTTTCTTAGAAGTGAGATGGCTAGGTCCAAGGAAATGTCTAGTGTTAGTAGTTTTTTGAAGAATCTCCATGTTGGTTTCCATAGTGATTGCCACAAACAGTAGAAGATTCCTTCTTCCTGCAGCCTCGTCAGCACTTGCTATAATTTGGTTTCTTGAAGATGGCCATTCTTTCTGGGGTAAGAGGGAATTTCAGTGTTGTTTTAATTTGTATTTCTCTAATGACCAGCAATGTAGAACATTTCTTGAGAACATAATGTTAAGTGAAATCAATCAGACACGAGCTTAAATATCACATGGTTTCTCTTATGGTATCGATATAGTATCAATTTCCCCAGGGTAATGATAAAGAGAACAATAAAAGATAGACAGCTGGAAGCAAGGAGACAGGTCTTAAATGAAAAGGAGAACAAGAGACGGAGGAGGGACTGAAGGAGGGGAAGGAAAATTAAAAAAGAATTAAGAGATATTTTGTACATGGGCCGACTCTACACAAGGAATGTAAGCATTATGTACATCAAATAAGAATTTTGAAGTGTTTTTCATGAATGCTTAAAAAAATTCTATGGCAAAAAGCCCCATAGTATCAAATGGAAAGCCCAGCTGTGTCTTCAGCGCCATCACAGAGCAGCCTGGAGCTGCTTAGCCTCTGATGTTGTCTGGGTACCGTCCCTCACCCCACTCCGGGGCTGATGTCCTAGAAGTTTGGTTTGCCACAGTGCTGAGGTCTTTAAGGGGTGGGAGGTGATTAAACCATGATTTGGTTAATATAGTTTTTGAGACTGAATTAGTTCTCTCCAGACGGGACTGGGGCTTGCAGGAGTTAGTTAGATCTCCGAGGACTAGATCCGTTACCATGAGAGTGGGTTAATCTAAGGTCAGCCACGTGCTGGTCTTGCAATCCCTTCCCTCCTTTTCTGCTTCTCTGCTGCGTTGAATCCCTCCCCAGAAGCTGACCAGACTGAGACTCTACTCTCAGGCTTTCCTACGTCCACATCCGTGAGCCAAAATCAACTGCTTTCCTCTTTAAAGGACCCGTGATTGTGAGGTGGTGTCTGTTGAAGCTGAGCCTGGCTGCTCAGCCGAAGTTGCTGTCCCACCACCACGTGAGTCATGCCCAGTCCCTAGGAAGTTCACAAGCCTCCTGTTGCCATAGCAGACACTTGAGATAATGAGCAGATGAAAGCTAAAAGGTTGTCTTGGCCCACGGCTTTGAAGAATTCAGTCCTAGACTGGTTGGCCCCACTGCTTTTGAACCAGTAGTGTGACAGCACTTGGTGGTGGGAAGCAAAGGGGTGACAATGTCACTCATTGAATGGTCAGAGTACAAAGAAAAGGGGAAGGGGCATGAGCTCCTACTTTTCCCTTCACGGGTACTGCGCCCTGCCTCTTCAGTTCCTTCCCACTCCCAGGAGTGCCAAACTGGGGACCAAAACTTCAGCATGCTGCACTTTGGGGGCCCCTCCAGATCCAGCAGTCAGTCACAGGGGCACAGATGTCAGAGCCAGAGAGACTGTGGGGAGTCTTTGGAGCAGCGCTCGCTTCATCCCAAGGTCCTCCTGGCCTTTGATCTAGCTCTTGGTTCTGCCCACTTCCCTTTCTTTGACACTGTTCTTTCATCTGCATAAATTATTCTGTGCTTTGCTAATTTATAGCCCATGAAGCCTAAATTACTCAGTATGCCATGCTGGAATGCCTGCCTGCCCCAACTTGTTTTCACAGGGTGACATTCCTGTCCTCTCCCATGTTGGTCCTGCTTGCCTAATATACCCTAGTTCGAAGACTTTGCTCTTGCCATTTCTCTTATCATTAATGCCCCTTCTTTAGCTCCATCTAACAGCTACCTTTCCTTTAGGTCCTGCATAAAATCTTCTTTTTTGGGAGAAGGCTTCTTTGACTTTTCCAAGCTATTTGTCTCTCTTCTCTGTAATCCTGTGGGCTCTAGAGGCACAACAACACAATTAGATGCTGAAGTATCTATAGTTTAGTAATGTTTCTGTGGTGCATTAAATGCATTTAATGTAAGTGCATTAAATAAAAAGGCTGTTTAAGGAAGAGACCCAAATCTCCCTGCACTGGCGAGCACACAGCTAGCTCTCATTGACCTCTCATAGAGCCATCTAGCTCATGGCTCCATGAAGGACTGGTGCTGTCCACAGGACTGGTGCTGTCTAACTCAGCCAAAGTCGTCTGAACTAGACACATTGCCCCCTCTATACCCCAGGAGGCGAGGATATGCTGAAATATATACTTAGCAACCCTCTCCTCAATTGAGAAATATTCTACACACTGAAACCCTTGTCAACATTTGCACAAGGCCGTGGCTTGCTAGTTGTCAGATCAAATCATTTTAATCTCGAAACACTCCTTCTCTGCTTTGCCTGCTGTCTGATCATGCTGCAAACATGTTTTACTTCTGAGGACTGTCAGCTGCTAGGGCTGTATCTGGTTCTCAGCTTCTTTCTCTCAGTCAAGCATCCTTAATCACAGTGTCGAGGGAAATCCCTCTCCCTAGGATAAGGGAGACAAGCCTTTCTTTTTCTTTTTTTTTCTTTGGTGGGCTCAGCCAGCCCTGAGGGGAGGATTGGTGGGACATGTGGTACCGAGGATTGAACCATGGTCCCCTGTGCCAGCTTAAGCTTGCCTAAGCAGGCACTTTAGACCCCTGAGCTATCTTGCCAGCCCAGGGAGACAAGTCTTAAGGTTAGCCAAGAATAACCTCAGGAATCTCAGTGCTTTGTGTTTCCATGCCCTTGGGCTAGAAAGTTAAACCACTGGCCTTGATCTTATTTCTTAGACTCCTGCTTCACTTTACTATGGATCTGCAAGTTGGGTCTTAACTCATCCTCTGTCTCATAAATGCAACCCCTGCTCCATCTGATGTCCCTCTGAAGGTTTGTGTTACCTTGCACCTCCCCTAACGCTGGCCTCCCAATATTGGCCTCAGTTGAACTTCCTCATAAAGATACACTTTTCAGGCCATGCTAAATCTCTTGATGCCAACCTAGTGGCTAATTTCTGCCTAAGTCCCTGTTCTACCCATTGAATTCAACTTTTTTTCAGGTCTGTTGAAAGATCTGCTCCTCTCTTACCGCACTATAGTTGTGAGATACACTCTGGAACTTCATCCTTAGGTTTTCCTAGGCTCTAATTTATCAGTCCTGGAATGTAACAAGTAGTACAACAAAAAATAAGATGAATGGTGTTGCCCAATGACAGCCAGCAGAGAGGATCATACAAATGCTGTGGTGTGTCTTCACCTACTGTATTCACCAGATCTGGTACTAGGCAACTTTTGGCTCTTCCTCAAAATCAAAATGCCTATGAAAGCTGTTATGGTTTGTATCTAGATGTTCCCTTAAAACTTCACACGCTCCTGGTGGAGATTCTGTGAGATGAGTGGGTCATGGCCACCATGGGTATGATACTCGCCAGTGGGTTGGTCCACTGAAGCGTTTATAACTAAGTACGATTGAGAGGTGAAGCTTGGTTGGAGGAGGTGGGTCCTGGGCATGTGGCCTGGGAGGGTCTCTCTCCCTTCCAGCTTTTCTCTTCATTCTCTGCTTCCCTGCTGCCAAACCCTGAGTGATTCTCCCTGTTGTATTTCTTTGCCAGTTTGTCCTGCCTTGGAGCTCAAAGAAACATTTCTTCTTTTCAGTTGTAGGTGTTGGGTCTTTTGTCCCAGAAGTGAGAAAGTTATCTAAGATGAGACATACTGTTTGGATCAATTCAGGACATGAAGATAGCCACAACAGTTCGATGATAGACAGTCACAGGAGGGTGAAGGACACTGCTTCACAGAGCAGCAACAATAACGGGCTGTGTGTGCGTGAGGCAGAGGGGGATCCATTGCAGTGTGCTCTGTGCTGTGGTATACTTTTAAATGAAAACATTCTCTGGATTTTGTGATCACACTTTGTATGTCCGTCCCTGCTGAAGCGGTCAGGATGGACCCTGGAAAAGAAACCACCTCAGAGTCGCAGTGAGCTGGAGCTCACAACTGCTCAGATTAAACGTGGCTCACACCCAGGAGTCTGGGCGAGCAGGGCTACTCCGCCACGCCCACCCAAGCCTTCCTCCCCTCGAGGACCAGAAACTGCGATGCCAGCAACCTGGATAAGTGGGCTATGGCAGGGGAGGTTCCTAGAAACTGCTTGTCATGTTCACACCATGACGGCTAGCCAGAGAGGCATTTTCTTCTTAGCAGGCCAGCAACAGGGCCTTGTCTTGGCTCCAGGTGAAGAGGTGATTTCCTTCTCTGGCGCAGCGCTTATAATTGAGCTGTCTGTTAGCCAAGGTGCGGAGAAAACAGTGCTAACGAGGTCAGGGTTCAGTGCCCTCACGAGTCAGCTGGTGACCCTTGGTTATCCGGCTAGAAGTCTGCATCCTGCGCCGACGTGTGCAGGTACCCTGATGCTAACATCGTCTGGGAGAGAGTGAGAGAACGCAGAGGGCCCTGGCAGCCTGGTCCTTCCTCCTGTAAAGAGAACTCCAAGTTCATGTCCTCTTGTCAGCACCCTCACCTTCAGGGAGGAGGGACTCCCCATCACAAAACTAAAGAAAACAGAAGGAGTGACTTCTCTGTGGTGTCACGAAGCTGCCACTCCAGGATTGGGGCGACAGCTGAGCATCAGCCTGGGCACTGGCACAAAGGAGAAGACGGCGGAAGGACACCTATCACCCACGATCACTTTGCGATTTCTTACTAGGCAAAGGCCAACATTTTCTAGGCGACTGCATAAGAAGTAAAATAGATTGATGTGAATTTCATCCCCTCTACCTCCCTCCTGCCTCCTTCTGCTCTTTCTCTCCTCTTCTCTTCCTCCTTCTCTTGCTCCATCAATACTGTATTTTAGAGAACTCAACAAGAAATAAAATGTCCATAGCCAGAAAAAGATGATCTGTGCATTTCTACAAGTAAGATCTCAGCCCGGGCGTGACCTGGATCTTTTTATCATCATTTACGATTCTCTCATGCTATATGCCAGTTCTCTGAAAATTGTCCTCTCTTGTAATGTTCTGTGGCAACAAGAATTAAAGAAGATGGGGCTCAGGAATTAGCTCCGTGGCACAAGTGCCTGCCTGGCAAGTGCAAGGTCGTGAGTTTGAGCCCTGGTCCCGCAAAAAAAAAAAAAAAAAAAAAAAAAAAAGAATTAGAGAAGACACTACTGCAGCACGATAGGAAGACTGCAGGCTTCTATGAGGCATGACAAAACACTACAGTGAGTACTTACATTTTAAGCATTTATCCAGTAGAATACACATTGCATTAATACCCTCCAAATTCCCTCTTTGCTTGGAACACACCTATCCCCTGGGTCTTGCTACTTCCTGAAGCAGTTCTGGAAGTCCTCTGTCTTGAGTGTCTTTGGTTGCTCTGCCACAGCTGTCTTAATGTCCTGCATGGGTTCCAAATGCTTGCTTTTTATGGTGACTTGGACTGGGGGGAAGAGTTCAAAGTCACATGGTGCTGTTGTCATTTTAGACATATGGATGTGAGCAGCGGTGACTCACAGTGACTTAATTTGTATTTCTCTCATAGTGAAGGCTGTTGAAGATTTTTCACTTATTTTGTATGTGCATTTTTGGTGAAGTTTTCATATTTCTTGTTAACTGCCTTAATGGAATGATTTGTCTTCTTACCAGTGAGTTTTGAGAATTCTTTGTGTATTCTAGATACTAGTACTTGGTCAGATAGGTGATTTGCAAAGATTGTTTGCACATCTATGTTTGTCTTTTTGATCCCTTGACCATAGAATTTTATAAGGGCTAATGAGTTTATATACTAAATTCTTTAAAAAATAAACTCATATATATTACATGTGTATTATTCCTGTGCATGCGTGCATGTGTGTGTGTGTGTGTGTGTGTGTATGTGTGTGTGTACAAATATAAAAAAAAAAATACTTTTGGATTGTGGTCCACTTAGCCATTTGCTCCTTTACCATGGACTAACCTGTTAGTTCCTCCATCTATAAACTTAAACTATAGATAATAACAACACCATGTTGGGTTGCCAATGGGAGCGTTAAACGAGATCATGCCCAGCCCAATGCCAGAACATTTTAAATGTCCCCCAAAAGCTGGGCTCCTATTCACATTAGAACGTTGTCAACTGCAAGCCTTTGCTTAGACCCCTCCTTCTGTTTGGGCTCTTCTTTGGCCCACACCCCAGAGTCCTTACCCCTGCTTCCCATGAACCGGCACCAGCCTACGACAACTCTTACACAGGGCACAGCACCGGGGAGGCCAGCTGTCCTAAGCTGGCACTTCTATGCCGGAAACTGGCCAGAAACTGTGAGCAACTCCAGGGCACAGATCACATAGGCACTGCCTCGACTAATGTCCTCTGGGCTTGATGGGTGAGCGCAGGTGGACGTGCATAAATGTGTGAGTGAACAAATGGAACGCCTCTCCTGCTTTGTCTACAGGACATTTCCTTTCAGCACTGCCACGCTCAGTCCCTTACAGACAGTCCTCAGTGCCACAAACGGATGTCTGTGACTTACACCAGAACCCTGCCTGCAGTCAGCCAAACTCGCAGTGCCTCTTTGACAAGTTGGATGCCGAATGGAGGAACTTGAATGCACTGCATCTATTTGCTTTTACCACATGCCATAAAAATTAAAAATACATTGTACCACAATGCAGTATTTAGTGTCTCACTTTAATTACATTCAAGTGTGTTGCTAAATAGTCTTGAGAAAACCTTAATGACCAGCTGTTCTACCCTTTTCCCATATGTCAGAGATGGTTTCTGAAATCACATTCTGGGACAGGAAGGTTGCATAATTAGACAGTTTATAGTTAACACTTCTAGATCTTCCCCTTAAACTGTGGACCCTTTACACTAACATATTGTGCGATTCTGCCAGTTTGGCGCAATACAATTAGACGAGGAGCCAAACGGCCGTGGAGATATGCAAACTCTATCTGATGTGCTATGATTGCATCATTATCCCCTCATATCTTTTTCATCGTTAGGACTGTAGGCTTTGGTGTGTGCGTGCACGCTATGCAATATTCAGAATGTACGGCTGACAAATAAACTTGGTAAAGAGGGCTGTAAATTTTTAATATTCCCTTCATAATGCCATTTATCTCATTAGAATGGGATGTGCAAGTGGCTGGTGCTTCCTTTCAAACAAAGAGCTATCACTCAAGTGCGCAGCCACCATTTAAGGAAACCAAACAAAACTGAAATTCCCCATGGTTGCAACAGGAGCCGATATTTTACATGGCTTCTGCTTCGGGGAGAGGGGGTTTTAATCTATCCCCAAACCAGATCTGAGAGATAAAAGAAGTTGAATTTAGACAAACAATTGATTATTGTGAAAAGGAGTCATTAGTCCTCTGCAGTTGCTCCGCTCTCAGCTTAATGAGTTGTTTTGAAAACGCAGTGATAATTTGCGTGATTGAATTTGGCTAATTCTTTGATTTTTTGCGTATAGATAGAGGCCAAAATAGAAACATAAAGGGGGAAAATGCGTTCAACTAGATAATATTTTTTGGTTCCTCTCTTTTTTTCTTCTTCCTCGAGAAAATGTCCTTGATGTTGTCTCAAATCTCAAGTTGAAAATGTAACTCTAATTTCTGACCCAAATTGCCCATATGAAATGAAACCAGCTCGCAGCTAAAGCTTTCTTGAGACTTAGTGCATCAAATTCATTTTTCAGAAAGGCTGAGAGAGTTTCTCTCTCCTGATAAGACCGATTTACAACACTTTTCTCCTCTGTGCTTGAATTTGCAGTGACTTATTTAGATGTAAGCGCTGACAGCTGTAATCATGTTTTAAATCTTGCTTTGTGTCCTTGGCTATAATGTTGTTCAATTAATATTCAGAATAATGGAAGTGATGTGTCGTTTTGAAAAAGACTTGAATACAATCCAATGCTTTGGGAAACTGACTCTCTAGAGGATTAATCAGCATTTAAAACTTGCATTAATAAAAATCTGATCTTCTGCCATGCGGCATACATAATACTTTTCGTCTTTAAACAGTTTAGTTTAATAATATGCCATCCTTTGTCCTGATTTTTAAAGGGATTTAAAAATTGAGCTCCTTCAGATCAGTTCTGCCTGGCCCCTTGCACAGAATGGGAGATTTGCAGCTTAACGCCTCAGGTTGGTCCTGTGCACTGTGCCCTAGGCTGTGTTTCTATCCCTCAGTTCAATAACAATAGGAGATTGAACCTTGCTTCCTAATGTTGCCTTCATCCCTCCAATTTAGATCTAGAGTTTGCAATTTTACTTCAGCTTTTCCAGAATTCTGTGATCCAAACCCAATGTTTGATAGAAAGAGAGCTACATTTTCAAGTAACAAAAGATGACCCATGGAAATAGGAACTTTTTCATGTAAAGGGTCATAAACAGTTCAGGTACTCAGTGGCCCTTGTTTATATTTGTTTTTAAATAAGCACAAGTAACTCTGAGTTGCTTCCAGGTGGAAGGGTATGGATTCTTAGCTTAAAATGTCATGATGGAAAACAAACCGGGGGGACTGTTTTTGGTTTATGACTAAATGGGAATGAAATGGAAATTGAGAAGAAAGATGATTGTGAAAGTAGAAAAGAAAAGATTCTGCTTTCTCTCATAGTAATTCATTTCTATATAACCAGAAAGACATGCAAGCCTCTTTTGTCTCTCCTTAGAGGGGCCAACTTCTCCCAGCCCTGGGGCCCAGACCCATACTTCCGGCCTCTGTAGAAACAAAGATCTCCTCTGTGGCATAATGATGACCAGGAAGGATTTATTCTTCCCCCTGCGTGGCTTTGGAAAATTAGCTTCTGAAAAGGGAAGCCGTGGATCATTTTCTTGGTTTCCACGCTTCAACAGCGGGCACATGGGGCTGGTTCTCACGCTAGCAGGGCCTCCTCGGGATTTTCTAGCATGCCCAGAAAATCATCTGCAAAGCTGTGGAGAAAGCCTTGGGAGGAGCCCGTCCGCCCGCTCTGTGCTGACTTCTATACCGGGGAACGCCACCTACCTGGCCCACCTTTCCAGCAGTGGAAGCCCCTCTCCTCCTCTTTTGATCTCCTGGAATCCTGCTTCTGTGATAGAGCATGAGGAAGGTCAAGGTGGGAAACTGAGGCACTGTGGGATCACAGGAGAGCTGAGCCAGCCTGGCAAGTACAGCACTGCTGGCTGGGATGAGGGACAAGGATAGGGCAGGTTGTCCAGGGAGCACAAGGGTTGATGTGAGACATGGCCCAGCAGGCAGGGGCTCACACTTTGCAAACTCTGCGGGGGAGAAATCTAAAGACATGAGCCTCAAAACCCAATGGGGCCCCAACACTGCAGGTCCCAGGGAGCTCCGTGAGGAAGTCACAGTGACCCACATGTTCTTACCCACAAATGGAGCACAGTGGTAGAGGTCATTACGGGTAGGTAAGACCAAGAGACTGTGATGGCCGCCACTCCTGACTCTGACAGGAAGAATCTCATGTCCATGAAGTCTCTCCCTCAGGCTGCTATAGTTCAGGCGTGGTGTTCTTGTCCCCCATGGGTCCACAAGGATTAGAATCTCCATCTGCAAGAGCACTGTTAGGAGGGGAGACACCTTGTAGACACTGGGGATGTGCAAGATCCTTAGGTCGCTGGGGGCAGGAGGTAGCTCAAGCGTAGTCCTTAAGCTCTTCTGGGAGGACTATTTAGTATAAAAGGAGCACGCCTGGTCCTGCTAATCTTACTTTCTCTGCTCTTGTTTCAGATGTGACAGCTGGATCCAGTACCTAGCACCACTACCATGAGGTCATCTCTAAAGCTAAGCCGGGGGAAGACCTGTCCTCCACACTCAAAGACTATGAGTGAAACATTTTCTTTTTATAAAGTCCGTTGCCTCTAGTACTTTGTTGCATGAATGTAAAACTGACTAATACATAAACTATTCCTAAAACTCAGCTAAGATCCAGTGAGTTTTTTGCTTTAAAATTTAAGTGGTCTGTCTCAGTCTGTTACAGACATGCCAATTCACTAGTGCTGTCCACAGGACCTGCTCCACCTGGCTCCACTCAGCTTCAGGCAGCACCTGCTGCTTTTCTTCTGCTGTCCTCTTGTACCTTGCTGTGATGTCAGAGCAGCCTGGCCATTACTCCTTAAACATAAAATGCTTTTCCTGACTCTGCTGTTGCTAGAACCCTCTCCTTTGCCCCTTAGCTACAGGAAGAACTCCTACTCAACCTACAGCACCCAGACCCAGGGCAGCTTCTGCTCTGTGGTGCTTCCTCCGCTTCTCCAGTGCTTCCTCTCTCTGCTTCTTTCTTCACCCCATATTCACCCAAGAAGAACTTATTGCACTTGCAGCTGTGCTCTCTCACTGTCTTAGTGACTTTTCTCTTATTGCTGAGACAAAATACCCAACACCTAAAGTTAAAAAGAGGAAAGGTTTATGTAGCTCATGGTTTATAGAGGTTTCAGTCCATAATTGGCCAGGTCTGAGGCAGGATGGCTTGGCAGAAGGGCAGGAGAGGGGGAGAAAGAGTCCATGACAACAGACACAGAAAAAACAATGAGGGAAAGGCCCTTACCCTGTGTGGAGGCTCCTGTCCTAGGCAGGTGTAGCGTCCACACCCTTGATCCCAGCATTGCACCATGAATCACGACCACGGTATCTCCCCTGCCAGGTGAGTGTTGCGCTATGATCAATCACACTCTAGACTTAGCCTTGGAAAAAGTCTTCTGAAGAAGTCCTAGGATCACACGAAGCTTTGAGGGGGTCATCTAGACATAGAACATGGCACATCTATTGCATAAGTTGTTGACTCACCCAAAGCTCTAACTCTTTGTCTCTGCAAAATTCTGCTACTCAATATTTGGATTAATATATCTGATTATTCTTTCTTAAAGTTCTAGTAAGTTAAAAATGAAAACCTAACTAGATGGATTTCTTGCTTTACACTGTGGATGTCCAACCATTTCTCTTCTTTGAGCTGCCCTGAGTGAAAAGAAACAAACTTTAGACAAGTGTAAAATGTATAACTAAGTAACAAAACTTGTATGTAAGTAACAGAACTTCCTTTATCTTTAATATTTTTGTCTCAACCTTTAACAAGAGGACAATACAAACATAAAAGTAGGATGGTGCTTGTTATGGTTTGTGTATAGGTGTCCCCCCAAAGCCTCATGCAGTCATGGGCAGCTTCTGGAATTTGTAATTGATTATTATTAAAAATGGGTACTGCACCTCCCCTCCGGCAGGTGATTTGCATTTCAAAGTAAGGGAGGAAGAGTAGTTAGCTGCTTGAGCTGCTGCTAGCTCTCCCTGTGCTCTTGCTCCTAGCTGCCGCCATGAAAGGTTGCCCTCTGCCATGTGCCACTCTGCTTTGGAGCCAGCTGAATATGGACTGAAACCTTCAGTAACTGTGAGCTAAATAAAACTTTTCTTCCCTTATTTTGAATGTTGGGTGTTTGTCCCAGCAACGAGAGAAGAGTAACTAAGACAGAATTTGGTACTGAGAGTAGGGTCATTGCTGTGGCTAAACCTGACCACTTGGATCATGACTATTTGAAAATGGCTTATGAGAAGAGATGAAAAAGGTTCAAAGATGTTGCCTACTTGTGAAGACCTGGGAAAGCTTTGGCTGTTCTGTAGGGGTGATTCTGGTCAGAGCTCAGACCAGAAGACTGACAGAAGGCTTGCCTGTAAAGATCAAGCTGAGGAGGTTTCTGCTAAGAAGGACTACATTGGTTGTTGGACTCCAGATCATTTGTGTTTTGACTTGGCAGAGAAGTTGTCTGCATTTTGCGCATGTCTGGAGACTCTGCCTGAGACTGAGCTTAAGCATGGTGGACTGATTAATCTTTCAAAAGATATTTCAAAGCAGCCAAATATTGGGGAAGTGGCATGGCTGTTATTGGGGGCTCTTGGCCATATTTCTGTTGCAAATCAAGAGTAAGGAGTTCAGCAGGAGGATTCAAGATGTGAGTTTGGCCAGAAAGTGCCAGCAAAGCTGTGGATTGCACAGATAAAGCTGAGAGGATCTCCCTTGCTGAGAAGGAACCAGAGAATGGAAAAGATGGCCTGAGGGCATCACAGGAGGTGGCAGGTCTCCACCCTTTGCAGCCTCAGAATTGCAAAGGTCAGGCACTTTGCCTTGAGGGGAAAGCTGCTGAGCCTTTTGTTCCAGAACGGTGGCAGCTGCAGGTTGAAGAATGGCCCTGGTATGGAGAATTTATTCCTCAAAATCAGGGTCAGAGTGCTCAGCAATCCAAGCACCCGACCCTTACAGCCAAGAGAAAGAGAAGCCTGGCTACTGCTCCAGCTGGCAGGAGACCTTGGCATCATCCACATGGCGGTAGTTTTGGGTGCATTGAGAATGCAAGAGTTCTGAGGTTAAGAAGGCTTCCACCTTGATTTCAGCAAAAGGCCTGGGAGGCCAGGCAGTGTGCCCCTGAGAGGGCAGTATGTGCAGCTGTGAGTGAGAAGCCTACTCTGTGGAAACCCCAGAAGTCTAGAAAAGCCAAAAACGTGGATTGTCTAAGGGAAACTACAAAGAGGGAGCAAAGCCAGCCTGAGAGAGAAGTCATGGGAGCTACCACCGCAGGTGCTGTAAGGGCAGAGTCGCATGGAGCTTACAATTTGTCACAGGTTGCATAGGATGTTGCACAAGGGCCTATAGGATTTAATGTTGGTCCTTCTAGATTTTGGACTTGTGCTGGTCCCAATGCTTGGTATCCTGCTGTGTCTAACTTTTGAAATGCTAATATATATCTTGTGCCTTTAAATGTTGCATGTGTTTAACTTTTCATTTGTGTAGAGTCTCACAGAGACTTGGGACTTGGACTTTTCAGCAATGCTGAACTGTTGGGACTTTGGCAACTCCTAGGTGGACTAGAATGTCTTTTGCATAAAGGGATGTGCATGACTCTTTGGGGGCCCAGGGGTGGGATGTTACGGTTTGTGTCTAGGTGTCCCCCCAAAGCCTCATGCAGTTATGGACAGCTTCTGGAATTTGTAATTGATGATTATAAAAATGGGTGCTGCACCTCCCCTCGGGCAGGTGATTTGCATTTCAATGTAAGGGAGGAAGAGTAGTTAGCTGCTTGAACTGCTGCTAGCTCTCCCTGTGCTCTTGCTCCTAGCTGCCGCCATGAAAGGTTGCCCTCTGCCATGTGCCACTCTGCTTTGGAGCCAGCTGAATATGGACTGAAACCTCCAGTAACTGTGAGCTAAATAAAGCGTTCCTTCCCTTATTTTGAGTGTTGGGTGTTCGTCCCAGCAATGAGAGAAGAGTAGCTAAGATGGTATTGGATCCTGTTTTTATGAAATTGTTGCATCCATACCTGGTTTGATGGAAAGTGATTGCCCAAATTTAATGATTAAGCAAGAAACCTTAGCTCTGTGCTTGATGCCAAATGCCTGCCTTTGCAGGAACATGCACACAGGGAGGTTGCAATACTATTGTTGATAATCAATGCACTCTGCTTGCCAAGCTGCACCAGCTCCTGTGATGTCTAATGTCATGGACTGCAATGGGCTGACTTCGTGTGGGGGTGCAGGCAGTCGGGAGATGACGTCAGCACCGCACTGAGCACAGCTTCCTCTGCACATCCTTCTACTGTTGCCCGCATGGTCCATGCTTTGTGTCCTGCATGATTGAATCACAAAAGAAAGTTAGGGAAATATCATAATAACAGTAAAAGCTTAGGATCTCATGGACAACATGCACAGGTGTGCAGGGCTGTGTGCTGCTCTCAGGCCACGGGTTCAGCACGCCTTGTTTAGATTGCATCTAGTAAAATTCTTCCTGTAAAGAGCCTGGTCTTCAATTATGGATCTCTGAAAGGCATTTGATAAAATTCAATGCAAGCACACATAGGCTGCATTAGAGAAATGATAAAAGTGGGTTCCTGTACTAAGGTGCAGAGCACACGAATGGTGAGAGAGGAATGCAGAAGTAAAAGAGAGGGGGTGCCTGTCAATATTTTCTACCCACGTCATTATGAAGCTTTGTTTATGATGCTAGGGGTGCTCTGCAACCAGAGCTGGAGCTGTCAGGCCACGTCTAGAGCAAAAGTTGTGGTCTTTGTTCCATAGCCTGCACCCAAATGCAGCCCCTCATTGGTCTTTGACTGCATTTCTGTTCTATTGACCAAGGCCAGGAGCTGCAACAGAGACTGAAACCACAAAACTAAACAGTGTTGGAGGAGAGAATGGGGAAGGGGAAGGTTCATGCCAGCACTGATGAGAGAAATTTTATGAGCAACTACTTTAAAGATAACATGTAATGCATTAACCATTATTATTTCCCTATTGTTTTGTTATAAAATTTTGTTGTATATTTTTTCTATAAAGTGTTTTTTTTAAAGTTTCCTCTCTGGCTCCTTGCAGAACACATTTGCTACTGCTAGACCTGAAGTTTCTATTTTTTTTTAAATTTTAGGGAAGGGTCTACCTGGTGTTCAGGGTCTCACTACTAGATCGGACTCATAGTGATCTGCCTGTTTACAGCCTCCCCAGAGCTGGGATTACAGGCATACACTATTACACCCAGTCTCAATTGCTGTCTCAGCATGCCCAGGGGGCAGGGCCGGCATGGCAGGCCCAGGGACTGAACTCCTGGCCCCTGCGCCAGCTTGCAGGCGCTTTAATCTGCTGAGCTATTTGACCAGCCCTGAAGTTTCATTTTGTGCTGAGCAGCCTGTGCGTACGTCACCAAATGAAAGAACAAAGGAAATGTGATATTTCTGCAATAGATCACTACTCCGCCATAAAGAGAAAAGAACTTGAGTCATTTGTAGGAAAATGGATGCACTTTGTGACAGTAACAGTAAGTGAAATAAATGAGGCTCACAGGCTTAATACCGCATGTTTTATTTTACCTGAGAAGCGCAGAACAAAAATAAGGAGCCAAGTAAAAGATCAATAAAAGAAGGAGGGAGATAGATGTTTTGCAGAAGGGAAGCGGACTAAGAAATGGGGAAAGGGAGCTAAGGAGATTAAAAGAGAATCTAGACGCGTGACGCACACTCGCGCACTCCTCACGAGGCATGTGACTGTTACGTGCTGTGAGCTTGCACTAATAAAAACAGAAATTTCAAAAAATGGTGCAGAAGCTGGTGCCTCATCTCCTTCTGTAATCCAAAGGCATAAATGATGCCAGTGTGCTGTCCTAAGACGCTCCCTTAGTGATTGCGATTAGAATCCCTTCATTTTTTCAGGTTATCCATAATTCATAGCAAGCCAACTGTCACAGTGCAGGAGTGGCTGTCCAAAGCAACTACTATACTTCGTTTATCTTCGCACCCAGAACACCTAGCACAGCACACTAGTTTGGAAGCTAGTACTGCCTTGGTGGAGTGAATGACAGTAAGCGGATGCCATGCAGCTGCGTGGGCCACAGATGTGGCTCGAGTGGGCTCAGAACCACAATAGACTGCAAGTGCCCTCTCAGGCCTGGACATGTGCCCTGTTACTTTCTATTGAGATTTCTCTTTCTTTCAACTCCAGCCCAACCTAGAAAAAAATGCAAATGCCACTGATGTTTTATGAGTCTGAAATTTAAAAACAATTTTTTTTCCAAGAGTGTCCAGTGATGCATGCCTTGGTCTGCAAAAGCAGGGTCGTATTCTTTCTCCTGCTTGGTACATATGGGGGGAAAATCCAGCCCATCCTGAGAAATGGTGCAGATGGCACAGTTGGCATCACCAAGCCATGTAGAGCAGAGATGCATTTATTTACATGACTTTGTTTGTATTGTGACCATTTATCTGGCCCTTGCTCACATTTAACCTTTAAAAGGGTCAAGAGGGAGTGAACCATTTTGCCCCTGGGATGGGATGCAGTGAGCCCCCTGGAGCGGAGAATGTTTGTATTTCCTTCTACCTGCAAAATATTCATTTCTTACAGCTTCAGAAAACATTTGGTTATGTTATCTCGTGGGTCCAGGAGGAGCGTGGAGTGTGCCAAATTTAAGAGCCAATGCCAAATGCCATAGTCTGCATGATGTAGGCAGAGCTCGCCAGCGAAACAGGCATGAGCTAGGAGATTCCAGCCCTTGCCTCAGAAGCGAAGAATCCCTGTTAGTCATTTCCAACTGGGATCATGCCGTTTGCCTTTGCTTAGGCGAAGTCTTTGTTTCTGCGCAGAAACACTGGGCTTCCAGCACAGCAGACTGACAGACAGCTATACCCCACCCCTTTGGGGCCAGGACAGCGAGTGCTGAAAGCTACAAATGGTCTTAGACACCCTCCCCACCTGCTTGGTGAGAGATGCTAAGAAACAGCATCAGTGGCTTAGAGACCTTGGTTCTAGAGCTGGCTTTCCCCAGAGTGCTCTGTGAAGTGGGAAGCATGCTGCTTCATCCCTCTGAGCTCCGTATTTCACATCAAAGAGAATAATCCTGAGGTTGCTGAGACAAATGTGCTATGGATTGGAAGTTCACATATAAATGTCCTTTGAGATGGGGTGCTCGGGCCGTAACTGGGATCAGATGAGGTCTGGAAAATGTGCTCCCCAAGATGGCATTGGTGGCTTTTTAGGAAGAAGACAAGAGACCTAAGCTGGTCTCACTACGCGATGTCCTGGGCCAGCTCTCCAGTAAGTATCTGTAGGCATCGAGGCCCTCGCCACAGGCTCCTCGTTCCCCCAAGAGCCTCAGAATTGGGACCCTAGAGCCCTTCCCCTGTAAACTGCCCAGTGTGTGCTATTCAGTTATCTCTGCTGAAAGCAGACGAAATGCAACTGAGACAATCCATACAAAGCATCTGGCCTGGTAACTGGTACCCAGCAGGCTCTCAGTAGAGGCGGGTTTTTAAAAATCACATATGACTATAATTATCAGCATCGTTCTCTCTGCTACACGCATGCTGTTGAATGCATATGGCGGTTGGGCAAAACCACGACCTGACGCTAATGTGCTCAGGATATTCAGAGCTGGGTGGGTGTGAGGAATTCCAATGTCAGGGGGAAGGAGAAGCTCATCGCTGGAGGCTGGGGAAATCCCATTTCAGCAGGATGCGAGGCTTTGGCCTCGCGAGCCTACCATGTGTGAACTGAGAGTTGACGTTTATTTCCCAGGTCCCGGAGACCAGTGTGCGTTGCTGGTAAGCAAGAGGTGGGGCGCAGCAGTGCGGAGGGTGCCAAGGTGCTGCAGGGCAGCTTCCTGCGAGTGCTTGACCAGGCTGCACCCCCCGCTGGGTGTGGCATGCACTGGGAGTTCTTCCATGTGCTTACACTGGCGCCATCCTTGGTTGGAGGGAGACCCTCGCTGGCCAGTTAGCCTGATGGCTTCATCTGACAGGTGTTCATTACCTTTCCATCATACCTAGATGGAGGCTGAGGTAGGAGGATGGCTAGCTCAAACATAAAAAATAAAGGACTGGGGATGTGGCCTAGTGCAATGGCTGTGGCCTCAATCCCTAGTACTGGCGAGAAAAACCAAAGAGAGGGAGAAGATTCTTGTACAGTATCTTCTGTCGGTTTTCATACATAGTCTTAAATTCAGCTGGAAGGAATCCCAGATGATCGAAGTGACAGCCACTAGTTAGGACAACAGTGCCTCAGGCACTCTGTGTCCCGTCTCCTGCGGTGGGCTGAGCAGGCCATGGTGCCCAGCCAGGACTGGTTCTCCACACCTGAAACTCTCACCTGTGCCAGTTAGCTCAGGAGGAAGGCGGGTGCATCAGCGCAACCAGGCCAACCTGCTTTCCTACCTCGTCTGCTCCATTCAGGGCAAAAATGTGAGAGTTGTACCAGGTTCGAATCGAATAGAGACTGAATAGAACAGATTAAAAATTAGTGAGCCTTTGTTAGCCAGTTTGGCAGCTAGGCAGCCACGTTCCATGCAGGGAAATGCTAACTAGCTTCCCTGAAACAGTTAAGTAGAGTCTTCTATAGCGAAGAACTACATCCTTGTTGACACAGCCGCAAGCTGTTTATGACTAGGTGGTTTTCACAGTTTTTAGTGATAAGTGGAACTTGCCCCACGTGGGGCCTGTTACAAGATACGGTTAGGGTGGAAACACATCAGCTGTGTACAACACCAGTCGGCTGAAGGATCTGCTCTTAAGCCACGAAGCAATGCCCAAGGAGCCAGAGGTCCTGCCAGCTTTGCCCAATAGAAAAATAATAAGAGCCACATTGATTTCTACCCATTACAAGATGTGATAGGTGATGAGAGACTGGGCCTTCTAGAAGTGTTTTGTGTGTGTCAGTTAACGTTATCCTCACCATAAGCTAAGGAGGATTAGCGTCCTTCTCGCACCTTTGGAGGTAAGTGAAGGAGCCTGTGGGAGCCCAGGTGACTTGTTCACATTCGCACAGCTGGGCACAGCAGAACCAGAAATGGAGCCCAGGCCACTGACCGAACAAATGCCTGTGAACCATGAGCCTGTGCAGCCACCCAGGCTGAAACTCGGCTCGGCTTTCAAAGGGCAAAGAGTGAGGACCAGGAAGGGCCCGCTCCTGTGTGTCCTTGACAGATTGACTAAACTTTCAGTCTAGGTTCGATATTCAGATCTTGTATAGGTGCTATGTTAGTAAAACTTGTGCAAATGGAGGAGTTTATAACATGTGAAGTAGAACTTGGTGACTGATTTGAGGCTGTGATTTGAGAAAAGAGTGAGTGAAGAAAGGAGGGAAGGAAGGAGGAATAGAGGTGAAACTAATTTCACAGGTAGATAGAGGTGGGGCTTGTCCCTGTGTTTGCTACAGAGGCAGTAAGAAAGAAATCATCTTTTCTTTCATATATTTGGTACCGCTTGCACTCACAGTGGTCTTCCTGTTTCAGCCTCCTCACTTCTGGGACTGCAGGTATGCATCACCATGCCTAAGTCTTGGTGGCTGGCTCAGGGGGCCCAGGGAGGGGCCAGAGTGGCAGTGGTGGGGAGGATCAAACCCTAGTCCTTGCACTTGCCTAAGCAGGTACTTAGTCTGCTGAGCTATCTTACCAGCCCTTGAAATTATCTTTTTACTATGTGGTATCA
>PVKN010011448.1:0-21652 GCA_004027915.1 Capromys pilorides | reverse complement strand
TTTTGTGGCTGGCTCAGCCTGCCCTGGTGGTGGCGCTGGCACAGCATGTGGTGCCGGGGATCGACTGCAGTCCCCGCAGTTGCCTGAGCCCTCCTAAGCAGGCGCTTTAGACCACTGAACCATCTCGCCGGCCCTTTTTTGTGGGTTTTCTTTTCGTGTGTGTGTGTGTGTGTGTGTGTGTGTGTGTGTGTGTTTTAAATTATAGTTTCTTATCCTTCCTACAGTTTGGGAAATGAAACCATGGCTTTTTCTGAATTTAATGCTTAAGCCAGGTGTGTCAATGCATATAATCCCAAGAAACTGAAGCAAGAGAAGATCAAAAGTTTAAGTTCAGCCTGGGAGATTTAGTGGAATGTTTGTTTATTGTTTTGTTTTATTGTTTTGAGAGTCTTAGTAGTTCAGCCTATCCTTGAATTTACTATGTAGCCCAGGCTAGCCTTGAGCTCACAGTGATCCTCCAGCCTCAGCCTCCTAGATGCTGAGATTATAGATATGTACCATCACACCTGGCTGTGAAATGTTTTTATTTAATTTATTTATTTATTATGGCTGGCTCAGCCTGCCCTGGGGGTGGGGCTGGCGTAGCATGTGGTTCTGGGGATCGAACTGCAGTCCCTGTGGTTGCCTAAGCTTGCCTAAGCAGGTGCTTTAGACTGCTGAGCCATCTCACAGGACCCAAGATGTTTCTGCTCCAACACTTTTTGTGAAATGTTTTTTAATGTTCAGTTTAAATGATAATACTTTTTTTTTTGGCACCAGGAATGGAACTTAGGACCATTTGTATGTCAGGCAGGTGCTGTGCTGCTGAGCTGTATCACCAGCCCAATATTCTTACTACTGAAGTTTAAAGACAGCCATTTCTTATCCATCTTCATTTTGTTTTTTTGGCAACGTTGTGTGTGTGTGTGTGTGTGTGTGTGTGTGTTAAGGTAGTCTGGTGTAGTTCAGCTCAGACTCATCTCTGGTTTTTGGCAATCCTCCTGCCTCATGCCACCATGCCAAGCTCCATCCATCTTTACTTTTGAAATGATCTTTGTGGTTAACTATAGCAGAAGTTGTGTTTCTTCCATGAGACATAGGTGTATTGGTGTTTCCATTGAGAACATATTGAATCCTTCCAGCCTTGGGAAGATTATTTAATCTCCAGGTATTCTCATCACAGAATGAAGAGAATATACATCCCCTTCCTAGGTGGGTTTAAGTAGTGATAAAGCAAGGTATTTTGAATAAGATGAGGAACATAAACCAAAAAATACTGATGAATAGGTTTAAAATTTTGCATCTGGCTAGGTAAGAGACTGTTCCCCTCAGAGCACAACTTGGCTAGAAGACCAAGAGGGCCGCAGCAGTAGTGCTGTCATGCCACATGGCCTTGACTATCTATTGTCTTTGCAGCTGTTGTTTATTTGGTGCTGTGTGTGGCTCATAAAAAGAACATTTGCTTTTACTGTATAAAAGAGAAATGAAACTGAGTGTCCTAGCACTTGGGAGCTAGAGGCAGGAGGATTACCTGCTATTAAAGGCCAGGCTGGGCTACATATCAAGACCCTGTCTCAAAAAACAAACAAACAGGAGAAATGACTAAGTGGAAAAGTAACTAGAAAGAGGAAGAGGCAGGTTGGTTAATTATGTTTAGAGCCATCTCTGGGAGATATCTCTTGATCCTTCAGTTGGTTCATGTCTGTGCAGTAAAACACTTCATATGGGCATGAAACTCCTACTCTAATTGTCTTTTTCTTTATTTATACCACTTACCATAATCCTAACCTTTTAAATTTGTTTTGTTTTGTTTTGAGAGACAATCTTGCCAAATTGTCCAGACTGTCCTTGAATTTGTGATCCTTCTGCCTCAGCCTCTGGAGTAGTCAGTATTTTAAGTATGCACCATAATGCCCAATATCTAACTGTCCACTTATTTCTCACCTGGCCCCAGGAAGACCCTAGTAAATAGGTGGTGAATCTAAACTCACTCATTACTAAATACTATCAAGAGCTGATTATCTATAAAGCATTATTATCTGTTACTACTTGTGAAGTATTTAGTAAGTACATTTCACTGGATATCACATTCTCTGAAAGAAATTTACTGTACCTAATCCTTGGGAACTGCTGATATTGGGTTGTAGAACATGGTATTCTGTGGTAAGATTGTTAGAAGAAATGAATGGGTTGAGCATGGTGGCACATGCCTGTAGTTCCAACACTCTGGAGGCTGAGGCAGGAAGGATCATTGCAAGTTCAAGACCAGCCTTGGCTACAAGGTAAGCTCAAAGCTGGTCTCAACTGCATAGCGAAACCCTGTCTCAAAGAGATTTAAAAAAAAAAAAAGAGACCAGCTAAACATGTTCAGGTGTTGCTTTATTAGGCCTGTTGTCAATGAAAATATGAAAATGACAAAAGCTGAGGGCCTCCTTGGAACAGTCAGCCTGGAAATCAGCAAGAGTCAAGCTTCTCTGCTCTTATTTCGCTTTATGTTGTCCATAATGTCCATTTCATTAGGCGTTTTTTGCTAATGGGAAGTAGGATCAGCAGATGATATGATAAAGGGTCTTTATTGTTAATCTCTGAATAGGTTTTTATTTAGTCTTCTTTTTGCTTAATAACCTCTATCACTTGTAACTGTTTTTCTTGCTTTGATGTAATTCCTGAAAATGAATTTGGTGCAGGCCTTAGAGATGTCTATATGATTTTTAAGCAGTTGAAAGCACACAAACTTTGGCAGCTAGGAGTTTGAGTCAGGTTCAGTCAGTTCTTCATCTTTCCAAGAAAGGAACGTGTTGTAGGCAGTTTGCTGTGGTGTGGTTTTCAGGCTAGTAGTGTGGTTTTCTAGGCTTTTTAACCAAAACACACAGGTTTCCAGAAATGTAGACAGTATTTTTTTTTTTTTTTTTTTTTTTTTTTGTGACCAAGTCTTACTGTGTAGGTTAGTGGGTTAGGCTGACCTTGAACTTGTGGGTGATCTTCCTGCCTCAGTTTCCTGACTTCTGGGATTATAGGTGTGTGCTACCGTACCTGGCTATGCAAAGTTTTTTTTTTTTTCATATTTTTAGAACCAAGAATTGAGCTCAGGCAAGTTCTGGACCGCTGAGCTGCATCCCTGGCCCCTTATCTGTATGCTCAGCTTAATGTAGACAGTTTTTTGCAAGTTTAAAGAAGAGCCGAAAATCCCTGCTTTATGTACCTGTCAAACCCCTGTGGCCTCCATACCTAGTAGCTATGTTTCAGGAGGGAAAGAACTTTGAAATCCTTGCTAAGTGCTTTGGATGAGATTTGTTTTTAAGTTGCTTTTAGAAACTATCACTTGGCTTCAAAACTCCCCCTTCTCTCATCTTTCTGCATTCCAAAGCTTTCAAAACAATCATTAGGCTGATACCAGATATATAGAAACACCTATTATAGGGAAACGGATGACAAAATATGTAGAAAGATTCTGATTCTACAGAAACTTTATTTGGCCACAGAAATAGAGTTATATTGTCTTCCTCCAATAGAAAGAATGTAAACTGAGTATGATACAGAAGCCTATAATTTAGCATTTGGCAGCTGAGGCAGGAGGATAGCTAGTTCAAATCTAGCCTGGGCAACTGAATAACATAGGTGAGTCTGTCTCAAAATAAGGGGATAGCTAGGGATCTGCCTTAGTGCAAAGGCCCTGAGTTTAATCCAGTACCAAAGAAAGAAAGACAGGTAGACTAAACCAGCATTGCAGTTTTAGAATTCATTATTTTGCAATATACCTAGGGAGAAATTTTCTGGAAATTATAAAAAATTTAGTAGTATTTTTTCCTCCTTTTATACTTTATTTTCTAGCTTAGTCGATATTGCTAGTTTAGTTCTTTCTTTGCTGTTATCTTGGTTATTGTCCATTTAGGAAAGTAGAAACCACTTTAGACAATTCATGCTGAAAGGAATTTAAATGTCAGAAATTTGTGACAGGAGTTGGAGGAGCTAGAGAAGCAAAAGGAGGGAGAGGGTTGTTACCCCATGTTAATAGTAGGCTGCCTGTGGGCTCCATGGAGCTCAGGAGACTGTGCTTATAGCTGCTGACTGCTGCTGGGGCCTATGGTGCTGTAGTTACTTGTTCTCCTGCACACTACTTGCACTGCTGTTGGAGACAGACCAAAAGTAGAGAAATGATGTTTATAAGCTCTTTCTGCCATCTAGTCACCAGCCACTGGCAGAACCAAGTGTGTGGCAGGGGCAGTGAGCAGAGGAGTCTGGGAAATGTAGTCTCTGCTGGCTTTCTGTTCTGCTGATACAGAGGGGAGTTTAGAAGAGCAAGTGTAACCCACTGAATGCCATCATTGCTTGGGAATGATGTATTTCTCAGATCCTATACAATGTCAACTAGATTAGATGTTGAAGGGGTACAATGGCATTCCAGATGAGGGGGTAGCTTTTTTTTCTTTATATACTAATTCATTCCATTTAGTAGGTTTTCACTGAGGCAGGTATTGGAGATTGTGTATAATCTGAGGTCAAAATGGGAGCAAAATAGGTAAGATACTAGGACCCCTTGGTGTGGAATTAGCAATTTATAGAGAAACAGATGTTAAAGCTAAAAAGTAGTACTGAGCCTTAAGGTCTTTGCAGTTGGTGTTTGCTCTGAATGCTGTTTCCCAAGTCCTACCTTATTAGCTCCTTTCCTCCTTAACTACTCTCATCCCCTCAGTAGAACCTCTCTGACTGTCCTTTCTAACATGGAGCTATGCCCTCTTGCGTACTGCAGATCCATTGCTTCACCTTCCTGCACTACTAATCCCCTCAGTGTTTTTATAATTGTCTACTTCTCTTTGCTAGAATGTGAGCTCTAGGTGGAGCTCCTAATCTCTTTATTTTTTATTTATTTTATGTATTTTAGTACAGGTTCTACATGGTCTCACTATGTAGATCAGACTCCTAGTGATCTGCCTGTATTCAGCCTCCCAAGAGCTGGGATTACAGGCGTGCCACCACTCCCAGTCTCAGTTGCCATCTCATTGTGCCCCATGGGTGGGGCCAGCAGGGCATGCCAGGGATGAAACCCTGGTGAACCCCCACTGACCCTTCCTAGTCTCTAGTTCACTACTAGCACAGTAGTATGGTTCCATAAGCTTTTGGTTGGAGGCTGAATGGATAAATGACAGTACATAAAGGAGGGCATCCCAGGAACTGAAGGAAGGCTATGAGGATTAGAGTTCAGTGAGAAAAAGTTAGAATGGTGAAGATGAGGTCATGTAGGGATTTAAAGGCCACATTAAGAATTTTGTAGCCAGGCATGTGGCATACTGGCTGCTGAGGCAGGAGGACTGCAAGTTTGAGCCCAGCCTGGACAAATTAGCGACTTAGCAAGACTCTGTCTCAAAATTTAAAACTAATTTTTGTTATGTTAAAAAGAATTGGGGATGGGCCGGGGAGATAGCTCTGTGGCACAAGTGCCTGCCTGGCAAGTGCAAAGTTGTGAGTTCAAACCCCAGTCCCGCAAAAAAAAAAAGTGATAGGTTTAGAGCTGAGTGTGTTGGCGCATGCCTGTGATCCCAGTACTTGGGAGGCTGAAGCAGGAGGATTGGTGCGAGTTCTAGACCAGCCTAGGCTACAAAAGTGAGGCCAGTTTGAACTGCATAGCGAGACCCTGTCTCAAAAAGACAAAGAAAGAAAGAAAGAAAGAAAGAAAGAAAGAAAGAAAGAAAGAAAGAAAGAAAGAAAGAAAGGAAGGAAGAAAGAAAGAGGATTGGGAATGGCCTGGTGTGATAATGCATGCCTGTAATTCCAGTGCTCAGAAGGCTGAGGCAAAAGGGTTGTTGTGATTTCTAAGCCAGTCTGAGTTCAAGGACATCTGAACTGTATAGTGAAACCTTGTCTGAAAAAGAAAAAAGAGTTGGGAGTGTAGCTCGTTACAGAGGCCCTGGGTTCAGACCCCAGCACACAAAAAAGAAAACCACAGCTGTGTTGTACTGTAAGAAGAGAGAAACTCTGAGAACCTATTAAGTAGAGATTGACAAAATGAAGTCTGTTCTTTAACAAGAGCATGCTGGTCCTTAGAGGAGATCTTATAGAGAGCAACAGCAGATGGAGTGGGCTTCGGAGGAACATATAAGGCTGTGGAATCCAGGCTGGTAGCTTCCATGGCAGCTGGTGTGTTGCCTTTCTCAGATGTTGCATTTGAGTGTCCCTTCCAAAGGTAGGGAGTAATTGTTATTGTTATGATTATAATCTCATGTGCTTAGGTTAGGATTATTCCCAAGAACTCTATGATGAAGAACATCGTCCCAAGTGAGCCAGCTGATGGGTTAGAGCTGTCAAGATGACTGAGGTGCCATTTGACTAGTTTTTATCTGTGTGTGCTATCCCTCCCTCCGCTTTGCAAGATTTAATGAACTAGCCAAGGAAAGAAAGAGTCAGGCCTCTTGGCTACTCTCCAAATATTCTACCACCAAAATGATATTGCCTTTCTCAAAATTCTTCTGAGTCATTTGCTAGCATAATAAGTGGTTTTTGCAGCTTTGATTTTTCTGTTTTGGAGTCTATTTTGTATTGGTACTTTTTGCTTGAGTAATATGAGCTGCTTTGGTCACTTAGAGGCCTTTTTACTTGCTTTTGCTTTTTAAAGTAGAGTAGCTTATGATAGGTAGGAGTGTGTCTGCCTCCTGTCATGTTAGTTGGCAAAGCAGTAGAGGCAGCTCTTAATAAAGGTCACTTTGGAAGAATATTAGTGGGTACTTAGCATTCTTGGCATTCTCATGGAATGATACAGGTTTACGGTGCTTTTATTAAGTTCTTAAAATCAAATAGTCTTTAATTTACAAGCAGGCATATATAAAACTTTGTGGCTCCAGACAACACTGACCTCACTGTAGTAGATGATAAAGTGGGGCATGTTCCATAGGAATATGGGTTTGGGTTGCAGGGAATGGAGGAGAGTGAGAAGGCTGGGTTGCATGCAGGCTAGCCCAGATCCTGCCATCTGCTCACTGCAGTTTTAGCAGTATGGAATGTGGATATGCAACTTTCCAGCTCAGTTGACTTTTGTGTGCACCTGACTTGGCTTTAACCTGTCATGACTCACCTCGTTGAGTTTAGCTTACTGTTAAATAGTAAGGAAAATGTAAGGTAAGTCACCCAAGTTTTCTGAACTCATGTAATGAAACTTGATAAGCCATGATACATAATATATATCACGTATATATATACATATATATATATATATACCATTTTTGAAATGGTCCACTCTAAAATTTAAGTACAGTATAGGAAAATATGAGCTTAGAGACAGACAAATTAATACAAAACAACCCTCTTCACGAAACACACACACAAAGCCAGGAAAACTTCACTTTATTCTATTATATATAGTTTGTCTCTGGGTGAAGTGGCTCAGTAAAGTGTCTGTCATATTTTGAGTATGGTCCATGATATCTGTGATGAAAATGACGCAGTTTGTATTTGATACAGCGTTTTGGTATAAATATAAATAGGTTCTGTAAGTTTACATGCCCACACCTGTGCTCTTGAAAGTTAATCACTGAAAGGGATTGGCATGCTATAGACAGCAAATTCAGTTGTGGACAGGCTGTTGCCTGGTTTTCAAAGCCGAAGATGGAAATTACAGTTGGATTCTGGTGTAGGGGAGTGGTCTGGATCTGGGAAGATACATGCAGTATTAAAGAGCTCAGCTGACACACCAGGGAGATAGCTCAGTAGAATAAGCGCTTGCCTGGCAAGCTCAGAGTCCTGAGTTCAAGCCCTGGTACTGGAGAAAAAAAAAAAAAAAAAGCTCAGTTGAGACACCTGCTCTTCTATAAATCCCATTTCATTCTGCATATGGTAGTAGTCACATTAGTGATGTTACAGGCTGTTATTAATAGCTTAACCTAGCCAGGCATGTCTGTAATCCCAGCATTTGGGAGGCTAAGGCGGAGAATCTTTGCAAGTTCTAAGACATCCTGGGTTACATAATGAGATCCTACCTCAAAAAACAAAACCAACCTCCAATGAAGTCAGTGACATTGGTAAGAGGAAGGAACTGTTACAGTGGGTGCTGGTGTTGGAGATCAGTGATAGAGCACTTGCCTAGTGTGCACAAGGCCCTGGATTCCATTGCCAGAACCTTCCTCCTCAAAAACAGTTTAAGGTAGTTGATAGTTGTGTCAGTCTGTTGATAAGGTTTTCATGGTAATGATATAAATGGAGCAGTAACATTTATTTTAAAACTATAAAGGGCTGGTCAGGTAGCTCAGTGGACTGAAGCACCTGATCCTCATGTGCTGTGTAGGCCCCACTCCTGGAGTGTGCCAAGATGGTGAGAAGAGACTAGGCATGGTGACAGGTGCCTGTAATCTTAGTGCCTGGGAGGCTGAAAACAGGAGAATCATTAGGAGTCCAGATCTGTGTAGTGAGGCCCTATAGACCCTGAAGTAACTACATTAAAAAAATAAACTAAAACTATGGGAGAAAATAGATGTGTGCTTTCCAGAGCTTAGTGTATGCTGGGGAGGGAATCTCAATTTATGTTGCGAAGGAGCAGTATAAACATTCTGTACATAAGCAGCCGAGCAGAGAACATGGGTAAGTACATATGTGCTTAATAATTTGGACCCAGAGACTTGGTGTTCTGAGTGGCAGTCAAATATCTGAGGTCAAGATGATTTCCTCCAGCAGATAGGACGGCTGTGGTAGAAGAGAAGGCGGGCCTGTTTTCCTTCCTAAGTCTGAAAGCTAAAGCAGTGATAAGAGGTGACTCAGTGATCTTCAAGAAATTACTGGCCAAGCACTTTCTAAGGAATGGTGACTGACAGTGACAAGCTAGTTACTATTCTTGTCTATTATCTAAAGGGAAATCATGGAGTAAGCAGTTTAGTTTTTAAAAAACTGTTTATTAAATTCATTACATGGTCACAAATGTTTTCTTAGTTGCTTTTGAACTCCCCAACAGGGCATATATTCTAGTTTGAAATTGACCTTTGAGGCTATGGAGATAGCTCAGTGGAATAAGTGCTTGCTTGGCAAGTGCAACATCTTGAGTTCAATCCCTGTTACACACACCAAAAAAAGAAAAAAAGAAATCAACCTTGAGAAGTATTAAGGGTCGATAGGTGATACAGACTAAATAAGCAGACTCTCATAAAAGGATACTTAGAGAGTCAGGGAGAAGCTTAGTAGAATAAGCCTTGTAAGCACAGGGTCCTGAGTTCAATCCCTGATACCGCCAAAAAAAAAAAAAGATACTTAGAATGAGGAATTTTGTTCTAATAAATGGTAATGGCTGAATGTCACTTTTTTTGCCCCTTCCTCATTGTTTTGCTTTTAGGATATTGGTTAATTGCTTTTACTCTCAGCATGGGACAGTGTGAGGGTAAGTCTGTTGCTGGAGCACAGGTCTGCAGGGGACTTCTGGAAAGAACACAATCCCTTCCCTGCAGCCTCCACATCTTCCTGAGGGAGCTGCCTGCCTTCCAGGGGCTTCCATGCAGACAACAGACTGTGTTCATCTAGTGGTCCTCTTAGTTAATCTTGAGAAGAATCTTAGGAATTTTTTCACATCAGCCAGATTTCTTCAGATTTTGCCTCTTATTTATCTGCCCTTTCTTCTTGATAGTGAGCCACAGGGTCATCAGTTTAAGTATGGGAAGGAAATTAGGACCTTGAATACAGAAAGGATCTGACTCTCAGGCACTTCCTGTGAGCCACCACATTACATTTGGTATCGGGGATTGAACTCAGGACTCTGTGCTTGCCAGGCAGGTGCTTATTCTACTGGGCTACCTCCCTGGCCCTTCCACTACATTACAAACACTGTGTCTCATGAGGCTTTTCAAAGGAGCAATTCATACCACCCCGTATCAGCATTTTCCATCACAAGCAGGTTTTCTTTTCTTTTTTTTATTGTGGTGCTTATTATGTCCAGGTTAAAATTGACTTTTATGTGGGAAAGTAAAAGAACTGGACAGAGATTACTTTTGGAATAACCTTCTTCACCCTAGATCTGACTTTGTGTTTTTCCAGAAAGCCTGTGCTTCCTGAGAGGTACTCAGGTACTCCACTGGGGGTAAAACCTTTCACAAACTTGCTCCCCATCCTCTGCTGGTTTCGGGTCTGGCTCTAGTTAGCCAGCTGTCTCCTTTCTCTGTATCAGTATCACTGTCTGCATAGGTTTCCTAAATGCAGGAAGAAATGATTTGGAGGACCTATGACAAGTTGCTTTTTATTTTGATACTGAGGATTGAACCCAGGATCTTGTGCTTGCCAGACAGGTACTTATGCCACTGAGCTATTTCCCCAATCCCAACAAGTTGCTTTTTCATTCTTCTCTTTTGTTCTTTTGTTTGTTTGTTTGTTTTTTGAGACAGAGTTTTGCTATGCACTTTAGGGAGGCCTTATGCTCAATCACTTTTGTAGCCTCCAGGTTGGTCTCAAATTCACAACAACCTTCCTGTCTCAACCTCCTGAGTGCTGGGATTATGGGTGTGCACCACCATGCCAGATTCTGAGGTCTGGCATGACAGGACGGGTGGTTCCAGGGCTGGTATGGCATATGGGGCTGGGGATTGCACTTAGGGCCTTTTGCTTACCAGGTAGGCTCTTAAGCTGCTGAGCTAGCTCCCCAGAGCCTGATTCTTTTTTTTTTTTTGAGACAGGGTCTCGCTGTGCAGTTCAGACTGGCCTTGAGCTCACTTTTGTAGCCCAGGCTGGCCTGGAACTTGCACTGATCCTCCTGCCTCAGCCTGCCAAGTGTTGGGATTACAAGCATGTGCCACCACACTTGGCCAGAGCTTGATTCTTGTCTCTTAGCAAAGCTTGGGAATTATATTATCAAATCACTGAGCATTAAATGGTTTTTATCACTTTTGAAAACTAAATAGGGCCGGCGAGATGGCTCAGTGGCCTAAAGCACCTGCCTGGGAAAGTTTAGGCAACCACGGGGACCACTGCTCGATCCCCGGCACCGCATGCTGTGCCAGCCCCACCCCCAGGGCAGGCTGAGCCAGCCATAACACAAATAAATAAATGAGGTTTAAAAAATTTTTTAAAAAATAAATTTTAAAAAAGAAAAATACTAAAGAACTTATTTATTTTTAGTTTTGTTCTGTTTCTGTTTTATCTATCCATCTCTTTATTTTCCTGTATTTTTAGGGAAGGATCTACAGGGTGTTTCAGGGTCTCACTACTAGATTGGAGGACTTGTAGTGATCTGCCTGTTTACAGCCCCCAAGAGCTGGGATTACAGGCACACTCCATCACTTGCAGTCTTAGTGTGCCGGCTTAATCCACTGAGCTATTTGGCAGGCCTCTTTGTTCTGTTTTTAGAGACAGCATTTCACTGTATTGCCTCAGCCTCATGAGGGTTGGGATTATAGGCAGCACTACCATGCTCTGGTGTTTTGTTTTGGTAGAGTCTTTCTTTTATTCTTTCTTTCTTTTTTTTTTATTGTTGCAGTACAGGGGATTGAACTCAGGATCTTGCATTTGCCAGTCAAGCATTCATGCTGCTGAGCTATCTTCCTGGCCCACGTTTTGTTTTGTAGATTAAGTTTTTAATGTAAGACCTCATTATGTTAAACAGACCAAATGAAAGTTGCTCTTGAGGTTAAAAGGCATGTCATACCACCTGTTCAGCCTTCTTAGTAGCCTAAAGAACTGCCAATAACATCCTGGGCTCCCAGGGAGCTGTTGCTCAGCATTTCTGCTCACTTGTTACAGTGAGGATTAGTCTTCAACTAGTGCAGAAGGTGAGTGTATTGGAGAAGTCAGTTCAGATTGCAGTTTTACTTGGTAACTATGTGGCTTTTTATTTCTCTAAATGTTGTCCATTTAGACAGCTATATAGAAAAGTGTAGGAAGCATATACAGCATGAGCAGTCAGTAAGTGAATGCCCAAAAGACCACCCATCACTGAAGAAACAAAACCAACTAAGGCTTTTCGTGCTCTCCTTTCCTAGCTTAAACCTGATTTATTCATATTATGGCCGGCTCAGCCTGCCCTGGGGGCGGGGCTGACTGAGCATGTGGTGCCAGGGATTGAACTATGGTCCCTGTGGTTGTCGAAGTTTGCCTAAGCAGGCGCTTTAAACTGCTGAGCTATCTCGCCAACCCATCCTTTTCTAGTTTAATAGCAAGACCTTTTGTGTTTTTCAGATATTGAGGTGAAGTCTGGCATTGTGTATCACATGCCTGTAATCCCAGCACATGGGAAACTGAGACAGGAGGTTCGATGTAAGTTTGAGGCCAGACTGGGCTATAGTTGAGTTCAGGGACAGTTTAACATAGTCACCCCACCCCACCAGATATTGAGATGATAATGTATTTTTGTTTGTTTGGGGTTGTTCTGTTTTGTTTTTAAAGATAGGGTTTCACCATGTAGCCCATAGCCCAGGCTGGCCTTCAATTCACAGGGATCCTCCTGCCTCAGCTTTACAAGTGCTTCCCAATTACAGCTGTGTCCCACCATGCCTACCTTATGGTGATAACTGTTTGACTAATAAATAATGATACTCTTTGTAGTAAAATTCTATTAATAGTGCATACTAAAATAGCTTTTTAGAAAATCTAGTTTATTTGAAACATACATATTCGTTTCCTTAAAAAAATAGGAGAGAACACCCCCTCCTTTTCTTTTTTTTGCGGGACTGGGGTTCAAACTCACGACCTTACACTTGCCAGGCAGGCAGTTGTGCCATGGAGCTATCTCCCCAGCCCCAAGAACATCCTTAATTTAGCAAATTTTCAGATATAATCAGGCCCAGGGCACTTTTTTTTTTTTTTTTTAATTTTTAGGGAAGGGTCTACAGTGTGTTCAGGGTCTCACTGCTAGGTCAGACTTATAGTGATCCACCTGTTTACAGCCTCCCAGGAGCTGGGATTATAGGTGTATGCCACCATGCCTGGCTTATTCACTGTTATTTTACCACTGGTTTTACCTTTTTTTTTTTAACCTTCATTTGAAACAAAACAATAGGGGTCAGGGAGATACTCTGTAGAATAAGCATCTGCCTGGCAAGTACAGGGTCCTGAGTTCAATCCCCAGTACTGCAAAAAAAGAAAAAAGAAGCACCAATCATGTAAATTTGGAGACCTGATAATGGAAAATATAAATATGGATATTGTCTTTGTTAGTGTAAGCTTAAATTAAGTCTGTAGATCCAAATTAGTCCCTATTAACATTTACTGGGTTTAAAGTTGGTTGGTTGTTCTCTTTCTTGATGACATTCTTATCTTCACTTTAGGTGTAATTAGATGAAATAGAAGTTGGCCACTTATTTTTTGAAAAGCCATGCATGTGAAATAACTTATTTATAGTAGTCGGCTTAAGGATTGGCAATTTAGAAAATAAAGCAAATGGGTGATGAGGAATAACTTGAAATAATGGGCTAACATGCTTGTGTCATCTTAAAATGCCATTGGGGAAATAGTTAGACTGACTGTTGGACTTGAAACGAAGCTGACCCATTTTTCCCAATTGACAGAAATGCCTGTTTCTTTGGCAGTGTCCTGTTGGCCAAAGACACCAGCAGTGCCCGCCCTCCCCCATGCTTCCGTTCTTGCATAATCAGAAACATTTTTATGGAAAAATGTTCTTTCAAAAAAAAACTTCCTATGAGATTAAAAAAAAAGAAACCTGAGTAGATTATAAATAGTCAGAGGGAAATGTTGAAATATTTTTATAGGATTTTATTTGCCACTTCAAAAAATAAAATTCATCTCAGTAGCAGGAAACTTGAAGGTGAGACCTGGCTGATTTTGTATCTTTGCTGGTAGGGATTTGGGCTCACCTGTTTCGTGGCTAGATAACACTGACACATACACTTAGTGGAATGCTGCCAAGTTTGAATTTGCCTTGGTTTTGTATTACCTTTGGTATGGAATACTTTTATAGCTTACCGTAAAGGCTTGTCTTGTTATTTTCCTTAACAAGATCTGAGAATACAGGAATAAATATTCAGTTGGCCACCACCCAGGACTCAGTAGAAACCCAAATACGAGGTCTCTGATGCTGTTGAATTCTTCACTATGCAGTTCAGTCTGCCAACCTGGTATGTATGTATGTATGTATGTGTGTATGTATGTATGTGTATATATACATATATATTGGTATATATATATTGGTATAATGGCTGACTCAGCCTGCCCTGAGGTTGGGGCTGGCGCAGCACGTGGTGCCAGGGATTGAACCATAGTCCTTGCAGCTGCCTAAGCTTTTAGACTGCTGAGCCATCTTGCCAGCCCTGTTCATGTTTTTGGATCAGAGCAGTATTCTCCTGAGCAGGATGTTGTCAGTTTGCTGTGGGAATATACAGTAAGTGGCTTTTGGGTCTGCTGAGAACTATTATAAGGCACTCTCTGTCCAAGTATCACTAGAACCCAGCAGGCCTTATGGACCAGTGCCATTTCACTATGGAAGTGCGGGGCATTGAGTCCTCATGAGTAACTCATCCAATTCAACATGGTTTTCTCCAGTTTCAAGATCATTTTTTATCCTTTGCTTATTGGGACAGCTTTAGCCAATGTCCTGTGGCAAGGTGACAAGTGTCCCTAAGTGGAAACACTGTAGCCTTCAGCCCTTCAAATGCCAGGTGACGATCTGGCTGGGGCTATCGCACAGAAATGCATCCCTGCTGGTGTGTTTCTACTCCACACTATGGGCTCGAGCATATAAATGATTCTGTGCTCATGCCATGTCCACTTAATATTGCCCGGAAGGATGCACGCCCATGCCTTCTGTTTATGTGCTGGGGAGAGGAGAGCTCTCCTGGTGAGAAAGTATAATCCTGTCCTCTGGTCAGTAGAAGAGATGCAGTCACTGCACATGAAGCAGCTTCAAATAACCTGGGCTGAACCCTTACTCACTGGTAGAGCACTTGCCTAGTGTGCACCAAATCCCAGATATAATGCCAACATTTGCTAAACAAAAAGTTTATACATACATATATAAAAAAATAGCAACTTGTATATAACTTCTTCCATTCACCCTACTTTCCTAATGGGGGCATCCATTAGGTATGTTTTATGAAAGAAATAATGTTCTTCATCAGTTATCTTGTCCAGTCCCATAAAATATCCCTATGGAGGAGATGTAGCTTTTTTACCTGAAGTCACTCCAGCACCCCAGCTCTCATGGTCTAGTCCACCCTCACATTTCTATTCTGTCAGTTGAATTGTAGCCCACACCAGCCTTCCCCCATGGATCTGGGTACCACAGTGCATGGGGCTTCCACATGGAGAAGACCCAGGAATTCCTCCCTACCACTCTGACCACCTTTTCTACTTGTACACATGAGCCTTTGAGTCCCAGGGATAGGGATGGAGAGGTTGAGCCATTATACTCTAATTTCTTTCTCAATTTCTGTTCATCTTTACCTTAATTGCCTGTTGCTACAAGTAATTTCAGACCAGATTTTTCAATATAATTTCTGCCTTCTGCATTTTAAAGCTTCTAACTAGGGTAGACACAGCAAACGTGTTTGGAACTCCTTAGTGTTAGGAGACCAGTAGGTACTCCCTTGGGTCCACTCTTCTATCTTCTATAGTATTCTTTGTTTTTTGTTTGAGTTCCATACAACAGGGTCTTTTATTATTATTATTATTATTATTATTATTATTATTATTATTATTATTATTATTTTAATATTTATTTATTTATTTGCTTGTTGTGTTTGTCTGTTTCTTTATTTACTTATTTTGTGGCTGGCCCAGCCTGCCCTGGTGGTGAGGCTGGCGCAGCATGTGGTGCCGGGGATCGAACCGCAGTCCCTGCAGTTGCCTGAGCTTTCCTAAGCAGGCACTTTAGACCACTGAACCATCTCGCCGGCCCCAATACAACAGGGTCTTACTATGTAGCCAAGACTGGCTTG
Source organism: Capromys pilorides (assembly GCA_004027915.1). Classification (NCBI taxonomy): domain Eukaryota; kingdom Metazoa; phylum Chordata; class Mammalia; order Rodentia; family Capromyidae; genus Capromys; species Capromys pilorides. The sequence goes on along the minus strand of PVKN010011448.1, from coordinate 5,828 downwards.
GAACTCAAAATAATTGTCCTGCCTCAGCCTCCTGAGTGCAGGATTACAGGTGTGTGCCGCCATGGCTGGCTCGCTCTCTCCCTCTCTCTTTCTTTGTACCAGAAATTGAACTCAGAACCTTGCACTTGCCAGGCATATTTTTTTCTTTTGAGACAAGTTTTTCCTGTATAGTTTAGTCTGGCTTTGAACTTACTGTGCAGCTCTGGCCGACCTCAGACTCACAATAATCCTCCTGCTTCAGCCTCCTGAGTGCTAGGATTACAGGCATGTAATCCTAATACAATATATTAAAGTACTATATCTAGACTGTTCTCATATTCTTCACTTTCTTTTAGTTTCACCCCATCAAAGTTTTCTTTAATCACTTTATTTTCTCATAACCTTTGAAATTTTTTGCCATCTTGGATGAGCCTATTGACTCTTACCTGTGCTTTTCACCATTCTCTTCTTAATTCATATAGTGTTTTTTTGTTTTAATGTATTTGGCATAGGGTCTCACTATGCAGCTTGGACTCAGGGATCCTACTGTTTTCAATCTCCCCAGCACTGAGATTATAGGTGTGTGCCACCACACCTGGTCTCCTGTTGGGCTCAGTGCTCCCCGGGAATGGGGTCGGCCTGGCATGTGGTGCCGGGGATCATCATAGAATACTTTTATTAGGATCTGTAAGACCTCTGAGGGGATATTAAGCTAGCAAATCTGGTAAGGCTTTCTGATTTTTTTTTTTGAGACAGGGTCTTGCTATGCAGTCCAGGCTGGCCTTGAGCTCACTTTTGTAGCCCGGGCTGGTCTCGAACCCCCACTGATCCCGAACTCCCACTGATCCTCCTGCCTCAGCCTCCCAAGTGCTGGGATTATAGGTGTGTACCACCATGCCCAGCTTGAATTGGTTTTTGGTTTTGCAGCAGTAAGGTTACCTGGTGGGCTGGGTCTCATGTTAAAGGAGCTACCCCTTTTGTCATAGCATTTACCATAACTTGAGTACCAAGAGTATCAGAAGGTACATAACCTGCTCATCAGAGAAACCAATCCCACGCAACCTGCTTCATCCGAGACATTCCTTCCACTTGCCATGAATGAGTGGAGGCAGGCAGCTCACTTCTCAGGATGAACAGACCTGGATGGAGTGGCTGTTCCCTAGGGAATGGTCTCCTGTGTGTCTAGATCATATATGGCCACCTGATGTCCATCCACAGGGAGTGCTGAGTTCTGTATCTACCCAAATGTGTTTTTCCCTCTCTGTGGCATTTGCATGCAAGACAGTTGCCCGTCAGCTTATTACTCTCAGAATCCACTTCAGGAAAGATGCCTCAGGAAGCTGTGATACTGATCTGCATGCTGTTCCCTGTGCTCCCTTTTGGTTTTCTACTCCTACCACTTTCACTATCTTCTTAGTGACTAGAGTTCTAGGAGTTATTTCCTATTGTCCTTGAATTTTTCCCTTGAGGGGTAGCTTAAGGCCAGTGGCCATAGCTCAGACAGGTTGGAATGTGACCTTGGTGTAGCCCTGAAGTCTGACCCAATGTTCTCTTCTGCTTTCACTTTAATTATTACAGATAGCAATAACCAAGGGAGTATTTCAATTTTTTCCTAGTAATTTTTTTTTTTTTTTTTTAATATTTAGTACAGGGTCTCACTGCATAGATCAGACTCATAGTGATCCTCCTGTTTTCAGCCTCCCAAGCATTGGGATTGCAGGTGTGTGTCCACCATGCCCATTCTTAGTCCCTATCTGGGGATCAAACCCCAAACCCCTGTGCTTGCCTGCTTGTCTAAGCAGGTGCTTTAGTCTGCTGAGCTACCTGACCAGTCCTAATTACTGTTTCTGTGTATGTTCAGCTAACCAATTGTCCAGTAGTTGGACCCATCTCTAAATAACAGTGTTTAATAACTTTTACCTTTAATAAGTGAGTGCATCACAGCTGCTGCTCTTTAGTATGGGCAACTGTGTGGCCACCCAGGAGTCAAAGTTCTGGCTTTCCACTGCTTTTTTCTTTCCCAACTATATTTCCCTCAGCTTGGGCCATTGTAGCTTATCTCAGTTCTGACACCAGTTTTGATAAAATAAGAATAAACTGTTTCTTGCATTGTACTCTAGACACCCGAAATGCAGTGGTGGTCCCCTCACCCACATCAGGCAGGCAGTTCTGCAGTGGATACTACTGCATATCCTCAGGATCAGTTCAGCTTTGAACTCATAAACCTTACAGTTGAAGGCTCAGTGCCGTGCCAGGTTGCTTTAGCTTTTTTTTTTTTTTTTTAGCAGACTGGCTATAAATCATGAGTTTAATTTGCAAGAATGACTCTCACAGGACTCAGGGAATTGTATACTGACTTATTCTAAAGAATATTACAAAAAGTACAGCTGGGTGAAGTGACACAACACAGTGCTATAATTCCAGCACAGCAGGAGGCTGAGGCAGGAGGGTTATAGGTTTGAGGCCAGAGTAAAAAATGGGGCTAGTACTGCAGCTGAATGTAAAGGCTTAGAGTTCAGCTTCCAGTACTTGGGGAGAGCTGAGGGGACATAGAAAAAAAAGAAAGAAGAAAAGGAAAGGGAAGAAAGAAGATAACAGATGAGGGGATACATGACCCAAGAATGGGAAGGTGAGCCAGGCGAGGTGGCGCATGCCTGTATTCCCAGCACTTGGGAGACTGAGGCAGGAGGATTGATGTGAGTTCAAGGTCAGCCTGGGCTACAAAAGTGAGCTCAAGGCCAGCCTGAACTGCGTAGTGAGACCCTGTCTCAAAAAGACAAAAAAAAAAAGAATGAGAAGGTGTTAGGGGTATAGCTCAGTGGCACAGTGCCTGCCTGGTAAGATGAGGTTTGGAGTTTGATTCTTAGTACCATTAAAAAAAAGAGACACATGGAAAGGGGCACAGAGCTTCCCTGAGTTGCTCTCTCTGGTTGCATCATCCTGTAGGAATCTACATATTTAGCTGTCTGGAAACATGATAAACCTTATCTTTTGGGGATTTAATTGACATAGATGTTATTGATTAAAATATTGGCCATGGGTGATCAGCTTAATCTTCCTCCTCTCTCTCGAGAGGTTGTAGGATGGAGCTGGAAGTCCTAACCTAATACTGCCATGACTTTTAGTTGAGTAACCTTTGTCCTGAAGCAGTTCTGAAGGTATTCAGATCCTGGTCAACTCATTAGCATGCAAATTAACACTACTTCACATTAGCCCTGGGCCTTAGGAATACTAGGCTAATGCTATCACTAAGCCACAACCCAGCCTGACACGTTACTTTGAAGATTCCAAAGATTTAGGAGTTGTATGCCAGGAAACGGTGTAGACCAAAGATATATTTCCCAGTATCTTTATAGCCCAGAGAAATTACATTGCATCCGTAAAAATGATTTCTCACCCTTTAATTTTTTTTTCACCTTTTAATTTTGCCTTTGTGTTTGCTTTGTACTTTGGCCAGACGACTTGGTTAGAATTTTAGGGCTGGCCAGATAGCTCAGCAGACTAAAACGCCTACCAATCAAATTGATGTAGTGAGACCGTGTACTAAATACATTAAAAAAGAAAAAAGAAGTTTATAGCTACCTGGTTGAAAGCTGCTGAGGATAAAGTTTAAGAAAGTGCTTTTGTTAAAAATAGTCCCTTTGGGCTGGGGAGATAGCTCAGTAGGATAAGTGCTTGCCTGGCAAGCTCAAGCGCCTGAGTTCAATCCCCAGTTCCACAAAAAAATAATAAATAAAAAATAAAAATGGTCCCTTCATTCATCATGGAAATAATAGCATTCTGTGAATTATTTGGCATGGAAGTTTTGATTCTTTAGGTCTACTTTGAAGAGTTCTGCATGTGTCAGAGAAAATGGGTTTGCTGCTTTGTTTAGTGAAGGCTGGTTACCATAGTAAGATTGCAACATGGTTCTGCTTTCCTAATCTGGGATTTAGAGGTCCTTTCAGCAGAACTTGGGGAGAAAAATGAATCAAGAGGGCCAGAGGACATTTGCAAAAATTGAATGGAATGTCAAAAGAATCTTTGTAGTCGCTCCTTAAAAAAATTAATTTTAGGTGGAGCATGGGGGCGGGGGGATGCCGGTAATCATAGCGACTCAGAAGATGGAAGAATGAGAATCACAAACACAAGGCAATTTACTGAGACCTTGTCTCAGAAAAAAATAAAGAGGGCTGGGTATGTAGCCTTACACTAGAGTACTCACCTAGCATGTGTGAAGCCCTGGGTTCTATTCCTAGTACTATAAGACAACCAAAGGAAAAGACTAGGGAATATTGTTAAAATAGACATCTGAGTTAATCAGTCCTTGAAAATTTTTTGATTCCTTATATTTTTTGTTTAGGCTTTCTGGAGTGAACCATATGCTGAGTTTGCAGAGAATGTAGGGCAAGGGGACTGCTCACACCCAGTGTCCAAGAACAGCCCATCTGTTACATCATGTGACATGTTTCAAGACCAGATGTGTAAACACATCAGTCTCTCTGAAGATTCAGGTGGTGATTATCTTTTTTTTTTAAACTTTAATATTGTCTTGACCATGATTAAACGAGGACATCACCTTGTGACCTCCCAGAGTATGTGTTGCAGCTCATGTGCAGCTCTTTAAAGTCCTATCTTAGTCCTCCTCCAATGTCTCCTCTTGTAGTTGTACCTGATTATATTACCTGTCTTCATACGAATGCACTAAGGAATGGGGCGATTATGCTTTTGCTTCTTGGCCAGGAATCATTTGATTCTGAAAGTCTTGTGAGAAGACATGGTTAAGGTAGGAGCACACACTTGATGGCATACTGAAGCAGAAGAGAGAGAAAGCTGGTGGAACCAGGTGGTGACCATCTTAAGAGACCTTCTGTGCCTAGAGCCTAAGGGAGAGGTTAGATTCTGTGATGTGAGGAAATCTTTCCACTATCAATGGATGGCATTTAGGTACATATAACTTGTACTAGTGGGAGCAGCTAACAGTACTTCTGGGCAAATTGTCGTTGGTTTTTTCCATCATTTTCCACGTACACATGTAATGCCATTGTTATTTTAATTCTTTGTTTTAATATTTTTTTTTAAATTTTTGTACAAAGTCTACAGGTTCTGTGGGTCTCACCATGTAGATTGGACTCAGTGATCTTCCTATTTCCAGTCTCCCAAGCACTGGAATTACAGGCGTGTGCCACCATGCCCAGTCTTAACCGCCAACTGTGTGAGCCCCAAAGCTGGGGCTGGCATGGCACACTGGGGATGGAACTCTGGCTGTTGAGCTTTGCCTAAGGAGGTGCTTTAGTTCGCTGAGCTATCTGGCCGGCCCTTATTTTGCTTTTTGAGAGAATTTTACTGTGTAGGTTAGGCTGGTCTTGAGCTCACTTTGTATCCCAACCTGGCCTCTTGCCTTTTCTCCTGAGTGATGGGAAGTTGTTTTTAAGTGTAACTTTTTCAGAGATCTTTAACTTTCTCTACGATCTTTATCAGCAAGGACTGTGCTCTTCCACTTCATCACCTCATCTTTGCTCTGTAAATATGTATTCGGTTTGGTCAATGGACAGTTGGACTCTTAAAGATTAGAGAGCAATACTAAAATGTCTGATTCTCTAAATCTACAGTAAAGAATGAATTATGTAGTTAGGGGCATAAAATGGGACCTTTCTGTTAGTCAGTATTGGAGGCTAGATTGTTGACTTTGATGTAGTCATTTCATTGTTTCATTCCTTATGATAGATGAGTAGAATTAAGATTAGATTTAATCAGAATTCTGACGCACAGAAAATGAAGATTGCTGTTGTATCTCAGTCAAGTTAAAAAGATGATAATCCTGTTTACATCTAGATGCTCTGACATACCATTTTTGCATTCTCACTATC
>PVKN010011447.1:0-21637 GCA_004027915.1 Capromys pilorides | reverse complement strand
TTAATTATGAAAAATAGTTTAAATGATTCATAAGTTAACAAATGAGTTAGGCAAACCACCAGCACATACACAACTTACAAAAGGTTTGTTATTAGTCATGTAAGTAATCACATCCAGCTACAAGGATTACACTGAAAGATGCAGGGGTGGGGGTCATTAAGAATTCCTGAATGACAGCTAGTTGTATGTTACCCTGACAGTTACAGGCACTTCTTTTGGCCGGATGTTTTTCAAACATCAGAAAATATAGAAATGTTATTAATTTCAATAGAACTTTTCTAGGGAGAAGTTGAATACAGACTTACAGCATTCAATCAAATGTTGGCAATAGGGCATGAGAAGTTTTCCCTGGAAGTGTGCTCAGCTCCTGGAAACAGAGAGGCTGATTTACTGCCTGCCTCTGCTCCCTTCTCTCGCAGGTGGCATGCGATCTCTAGATGTGGACACTTCCCCTGTTCCATCCTTAAATTTGTGCACCAAAGAAACAAAGCTTGCCAAGATCTGTGGTCTCGTGGAAGCAGTCTGTGTGTCTTTGCAGAGGGTGCTCACAGAGCCATTTCTACTCCTGGGGATGGTGCACGGGGGTGGGAGCACCCTTCAGAGCTGGGAGGCAGGGGTCCCCAGCATGCCTTCACCAATCCTCAGAACTCCCAAAACAGGGGAGCAAATAGACTTGGAGCCCCAGGTGAGAGGGGACATCCCTGCAGGAGGTTTGGTTCACCCTCTTGGAAACATGTGATGTGCTGGAAGCCATGGAAGGCCATAGAAAAGGCAGATCCTTAAGGGAAGTCGGTGTCTCCCATCTGCCCAGCCACTGCACAGCACAGATGAATTCAGAGCATTACACCTGGGCCAGGGGACCCACTCCTTGTGCTCCACACTTGGAAATTTGGAAGACAGGGAGGCCCCAAAGCCAGCTTGTGGCTGGTACCATTTCATTAAAAGTGTGTCTCTGCACCCCAATACTTCTTACTTTGTCTGGGACTCTGGGGGCTCTTCCTGTGTGGATCAGTGATGCTGACACCTTGGCCATTCTTGGCCACAGGGGAGGAGATGGACTATAAGAGAAGCAAGACGAGGCCACAGGGGTGCACACTGGTGGCCCATCCTGGGGAGTGAACTCCATGCATGAGTCCAGCCTTAGCCATCGTGCCACGCCCCAGGGAACGAAGACATCATAGCCACCAGAAGCAATGGGGCCAGCCTGGCACCAGGAGTCCTCCGTCGGCCCTCCCTCGGCTCTGTGGACATCAGCTCCTGTCTTCTCTCCTGTCTTTCCTTTCCATCCACCCTCATCACACTCTGCCATTTATGTTTTTATAACACAGCTAGAATTTTGAATCTTTTGGAGAGGCACCACTTTTCAGGTCCTGCTGGTAGCTTTGTTGCCAGACACAAAAGTACTTCCACGCTTTTATTAAAAGTTTCAAATCACTGCTTTTTGGGAAGAAGTCAAAAGTGAACCAAACCAAGCTCTAAAGGAGCAACTTTAGGAAGAATCCTTGAGTTCCCAGTGGCTCCCATGTCTGGGTATGGGGTACAGAGCAAAGGGCATCATCGCCTTGAATGCTTGCAATAAACAAGGAAACTCAGGTTGTAGCCTTGTGCCTCCCACCTCCCCCTCCCACATGTCCCACAACATGCTCTGGGACAGTGGCCACCTGCCTGTCCTGCAAGGGTCGCTCCCAGTCACTTCTCTGCTCTTTCTCCTGTGTTTCTCCCCTGCACTCTTGTTTTCCATTTGGCACTCTCCTCTTCAGTCCTGTCTGCTCACAGCAGGAAGGCTTCCAACATCTACAGCTCTTGGGGAAGTGAGGATCTGCTGTGCTTGGAGGGGCGGCCCCTGTCCCCCAACTTAGGACAACATCTCTACCAGGCTTCTCCTTCTTGGATCACATTGTTCATTCACACCTATAACCTACCTGGTCATCGGTTCCCAATGAGAAATGCAGCTTCAGGCTTTCCTCATGGAGCCTCTGGTCTATGCTATCTCTGTAACATCCCAGCCTGTCTGACACACAGGTGCACATAGGAACACACACACATACACACACATACCAGCTGAGCCCAAAGCAGTGTGCTGCACAGCCTCCTGAGAGGTCCAGCCTAGGGCTCAAGTCTCCGTGGCCTTCTGTCCTGCTCCGCTCTGTGGCACTTGCCTTGTGTTTCCCAGGAGGGCTCACCCTGCATTCACCTTGTCTTGAGTTTCCCAGCCAGCCTCTCTGTGCAGTAGCTCCTCTCAGGTCCAAGTTCAGTGGGAAGGGGCTAAATCTTTTCCTGGGCTCCTTCCTCTGAGTTCTAGGACTCCTGCCACAGCCACTGGCTTGTGATCCCAGGAGACAGACCCAAAACCCCTACAACAGCTCTCATGTGAACTCACGATCCCTTAGGCAAGTCACCTCATCTCCTAAAAAGTTGGCACACCACAGAAATGGGGAATAACATGTACCCAGCCCACACTTGCCCTGATGGGAAGTGCATCCACAGAGAGAGAGCCCAGGATCACGCAGCTCCAGCTGCCGTTCCTAGGGCTGTGGGGCAATGGTCCTATGGTGGTCATTGAAGGTGTTCATAGGCAATGCTGAGACATTTCTCACCCACTGTGAATGCAGCAGAAAAATGTTAAGCAGAGTAGTGGTAGCACCAACAGTAGCTCCATCTATTGGGGGCTGGGTTCATTCTTCTTATTCTCAGCTTCCCCACAGCACCTGGAGCATAAGAACACAGAAGTATTTGTCATTGAATATGTGAATGGATGAGTGAATGAGTGAGTGAATGAATGAATGAATGAATGAATGAATGAATGATGCACTGTGACCTATACTATGTATAAATAATCTCTAATGCTCATGGAAGGAAGGAAAGAAGAAAGGATGATTCCACTCAGTTTTGGAGAGGTGGCTAACACTGACCAGGCTCACTTGGCCAGAATTCCTATCTTGGATTTTCCAACCTGGTTCCCAAACCTTTAGGGGTGTCAATACTGCTTCTTGAGACACTTCGAATTCCTATGTCTCTACAAGAGTGAGGTGACTGTAAAATTTGAATGCTGTGCTTTTATATTATGGAATCATTTTACCAAATTTTTCTAAAAATTAAACAGGAGGATCACTGTGAGTCAGAGCTGTGTAGTGAGACCCTTCACCAAAACAAAACAAAACAAAAAATGTTATAACTAAGAAAATATGTCTCTAACTTCCTGTAGAAAGTACTTTGATCACTGAAACAGGTCTTTTATTCTTATCTCATCTACCTAGATCCGAATAAAAAATACTACATTGGAGACTACAGGAAGACAGTTAAATAAATGCTTTTGCACTGTGCCCAACACTATATACTATATATGTATGTATGATTTCTAATGCTCATGAAATGGAAGGAAGGGAGGGAGGGAGGGAGGGAGGGAGGGAGGAAGGAGAGAAGGAAAGAAAGAAATGGAAAGTTTCACTTAGAATTAGAATTACTAGAATTACAGCACAGCTGGAGCTGGGCTGGGGAGACTATAAAAGGGGAAAATATAGCAAATATCAGTGGGAATCCTAAAATACCCTCTATCCTGGAATCAAAGGCCAGTTAATAATGGAAATTTCCCCTAGAGAATTGAAAATCACTTGCTTTATTTTTAAAGCACATTTAGAAAGCCTGTCTGCACAGTTGTTCGTTTCCCCTACCTCTTCCTTGAGTATTTCAATCTCCCCCTTCTTTGGCCCTAGCCTCCCCTAGGAGGTCTGGTGTCAGCAAGCCCCCACCCATCTCCACCCTTATGTGTTGTGCCCTCTGATGTGGATGAAGGACAGGTCACACATCCAGCCTCAAGCATCATCTCCTCCCTCTCTCTTATAGCCTTAGCTCCAGCCCTACCCTAAAGCCCACTAATTCTCACCAACTATTCTTCAACCCAAAATCACTTCCTTTCCTCCTGTCATTCCCTATCCAGCTTCAGTCCCATGGCCTGTGGATTCAGCAGGGTTCTTACCCAGTGCCATAGCTTCCCTTTTCACTCTTTTTTTTTTTTTTGGCTCAGGCTGCCTTCAGGGTAGGTGTGGGGATCAAACCACTGTCTTCTGTGGCTGACTGGGATTGCCCCTGCAGGGTTTAAACCACTTGGCTAACCCTTTTCACTCTTTCGTTGTTATTATTGTTGAACTGCCTAGAAAAATAACAGTCCAGAAGGAGTTCAGCACGCATCTTCTCCCACCGCCTGTGGTCAGCTGGCCTGTGCTGGGCTACGCCACCCACACCTTGGGAGATCCAGCCCCACACTGACCTTCAACACTGCCCTATGATTCTGCTCCATTTCTCTGAACAACTTGCCCTCCCAGGTCTGTGATGAGGACCTCCAACAACATCCTCTCTCCACAGACACCCTTCCTCCTGCCTCACAAGGGAAAGTGGAGGCCTGGACAAGAACCTCTCCTCTTCAATGCTCCCGACCCCAACAAGCCTACCGTCCTTCCTGCATCTGAGCCTATGCCTTTCCCTCCATTGCAGGCCATTTCTGTAGCAGTGGATTCCTGCTGCTGTGCACTGGATCTTGTGCTCTCTTATCTGCAGTGAAGGTGACCGGCCCTCCGAGTTGGCCAAGGCCGACCAAGTGTGGACACCAAACTCCTGGGCAGCCCAGAACATCCAGTCCCCCTACAACACTACAAACAATCCCTTCCTTCTCCTAAATATTCAGCTTCCCTCTGCCAATAAGTCCTTTGCTTGGATGTGAGATGGTACTCAAGGGTCTCCTATTAGAACAAAATAAGCCCAAGCTCACAAAAGATGCCGGCCTGCCTGCTTTCAGCCCATGCCCCCCTAGCCACAGCAGAGAGCCCAGGCTAGAGGGCATCTAGCACCAGACATTGCCTAAAGCAGGGCCAGGCAAGACCTGCGCCTCAGGGCTGTATGCTGCTCTCCTAAGGAATGGCTCAACCAGAAAGATGGTCTCTCGAAGCTGGGATATGCATCCTTAGCGTTTCACCAGCTAGGAGAAGAGCTGTGTCTCCCTGCCAGCCCATGCCATGGATCTAGAACACTCTGTGCACCAGCTGGGGTTTGAGGACACACAGCTTTCTGAATGGTCACTAGCTGGACTGGTCTCCAGGGACTAGAAGAGTCTCTGGGTCCCCTCCACCCACCCGCCCAGTGTTTTTCTGCTGTTGGAATCACACAGTCAGGTTTCCAAGATCTAAACTTCTAAATTTTTACATTCTTTTTTTTTTTTTTCAGTTCATGTCTGCATTACATTTATCATGGGGAATTGGTACAGGGACAGTGACATAGCTTAATTTTTTTTGCTTTTATTGTTGTCCCCTACTCATCCCTTTCCTCTCTGTTCCTCTCTTGGTCCCCTTGCCATTTGCAAAACCTTTATCTTCAGTTTTTCCCAATTTTTCTTTTTCCCTTTCCCTCCCCTTCTTCCCTCCGCCCTCCACCTCTTGCTCCCCTTCCCATTTGAAAAAGATCTCCATCTTCTATTTAGTCCTTTATTTAGACTTCGAGTTTCTCTATAAGTGAGACCATGCAGCATTTTAGCTTGTATATTTGATCTATTTCACTTAATGTTGTGGTCTCAAGTTGCAACCATTTTCCTACTTATGATGCAAATGTACCCTTCTTTATGGCAGGGTAGTACTCCATGGTGTGCAAATACCACATTTTCTTTATCCATTCATCTACTGAGGGACATATAGGCTGCTTTCAAGACATAGCTGTTGTGAATCATGCTGCTATAAATATGGGTGCTCATGGATCACTACAATGCAATGCCTTTAACTCTTTTCAGAAGAGCTAGAAGGGGAACAGCTAGCTCAAATGAAATTTCTAGTACAGTTTCTGAGGACTCTCCACACTGATTTCCACAGTGGCTGCACCATCTCACCTTCTCATTAGCAGTGCACGTGCATGCATCCTTTTTCCTCACAGCCTCACCAGCACTGGTTGCTGTTTGATTTCTTGACAATGGTCTTTCTTTCTGGAGTGAGATGTAACCTCAATGTTTGCTTTCATTTTCATTTCTGTAATAGCCAGAGATGTTGAACATTTTTCATGTATTCACTGGCCATGTGTACTTTTTCTTCTGAGAAGTGCCTGTTCATTTCAATTTTTTGACTCTCTATTAAACCTCATTGAAGAACAATAAATCAGTATGGTACAGGGAGCTCCCAGTCAGATTGCTTAAAATTATATTTGAGAGACTATCAGGCAAAAAGTGGATTCCATCATGTGTTTGAAGACCGTGTGACACAACTCAATTAAATATTTAACTAAAAAAAGAAGGCAAAGCTTTACCCTACACATCTGGCCAAGGCAAGATGCCATGAAGTGTTCAAGTGGGAAGTAAGGCAGCCAAAAGTCTTTTCTGCCTCTTAAGCAAAGATAGGGCTGGAGACAAGCAAGAGAGAAGGAGCAGATCCAGTCTGAGGTCCTGAGTCCTGAAGAATTTCCCAGATTGCAGCCATTCTGCAGGTGGACAAAGTCTAGGCAAAAGCAAGCACACAGGTGCGCCATGCAGGGCTTGGGTGTTCAGGGCATGGGACGTGGTATGGTTTCTGTCTAGATGTCCCCCCAAAGCCTTATGCAGTCAAGGGGTAGCTTCTGGAGTTTGTGATTGATTATTGTAGGTATGGATGCTGCACCTGCCCTGGGCAGGTAATTTGCATTACAATGTGAGGAGGGGTGAGAGGCTGGCTAGCCTTCTGAGCTGCTGCCACTCCCTTTGCTCTCTGCTCTTTGCTGCCACCATGAAAGGTTGCTCTCTGCCATGTGCCACTCTGCCTTGGCACTAGCTTAGTATGGACTGAAACCTCCAGTAACTGTGAGCTAAAATAAATCTTTCCTTCCTTCATTTGGGTGTCGGGTATTTGTCCCAGCAACGAGTGACAAGTAACTGAGATAGGACATAATGCACTGTGTCCACCAATAAACAACTTCTCTTATTACTCCCAGTCCCCAAGGGGATGGGGCACTGTTCTGTGGGCAGAGGGAGTGAGGGGAAACTGTAGGCCCCACCTTTGGGAAGGTATCCTTGGGAAAGGAAGGATGGGACAGATAGCAGGCTCAGCTTTAGCTAGTTTTAGCCATCCTAGAAAGTTTGGGGACATTGGGACTGTCCCTGGTTGTTTGATGCTTGGCACTGAAAGGTCAAGGGCAGGTGGATAATGAAATCCCATAAATGAGATGGCTGGGAGTGCACCCCTTGGGTTGGTGGGCTAGCATTTGAAAACTGACCTCATGAGTGAGTTATTTACAATCTCTAACATTTTTGGGTCAACAAGAACCCAGATGTTGAAGGGTCAGAGTATAAGACGTCTTTAACACCCTAAACCAGAACCTACCTTCCCTACCCCAATGTTTTTTTTTTTAATGTATTTGGTTGTCACAGTGTCTCACTACACAGCTCAGACTCAATGGGCCCAGGATGGTCTCACTCATACACTGGGCCTGGTTTCTGGGTTGAAAGAACATGAATCCTTCTTCATGGCTTCTATGCCTATGGTTTTGAGAAGCCCTCTGCCATCCAGCCGTGTGCCACTCTTCCTGGTATCAAGGGTTATGATGTCATTGCTCAAGCCTAGTCTGGAACTGGGAAAACAGCCACATTCACCATATCAATTTTGCAACTGATTGAGTTAGATCTAAAGGCTACCCAGGTTTTGGTTCTGGCTCCCACTCAAGAATTGGCTCAGCAAATACAAAAGATGGTCATGACATTAGGAGATTACATGGGTGCTTTGTGTCATGCCTGTATTAGGGGCACCAATGTGTGTGCTGAAGTACAGAAGCTGCAGATGGAAGCTTCCCATATCATCATGGAATCCCCTGGCCATATGTTTGATATGCTTAACCACAGATACCTGTCTCCCAAATGCATCAAGATGTTTGTGTTAAATGAAGCTGATGAAATGTTGAGCTGTGGATTCAAGGACCAGATTTATTACATTCCAAAAGCTCAACAGCAATACCCAGGTGGTTTTTATTGTCAGCCACAGTGACTTCTGATGTGCTAGAGGTGACCAAGAAGTTCACGAGAGACCCCATTCAGATTCTCATCAAGAAGGAAGAGTTGACCCTGGAGGGTACCCACCAATTGTACATCAACATGGAACAAGAAGAACGGAAGCTTGACACGTTATGTGACTTGTATGAGACCCTGGCCATCACTCAGGTAGTCATCTTCATTAACACCTGAAGGAAGGTTAATTGGCTCACAGTGAAGAGACGTCACTGTCTCTGCCATGCATGGAGATATGGACCAAAAGGAAGGAGATGTGATCATGAAGGAGTTCCGGTCTGGCTCCAGCAGAGTGTTGATTACCACTGACTTGCTGGCTAGAGGCATTGATGTGCAGCAGGTTTCTTTAGTCATCAACTATGATCTTTCAATGAACAGGGAAAACTACATGCACAGAATCGGTCTCGGAGGTCATTTAGGCCATAAGGGTGTAGCTATTAACATGGTGGCAGAAGAAGACAAAAGGATGCTTTGAGACACTGAGACTTTCTACAACACCTCCATTGAAGAGATGCCCCTTGGTGCTACTGACCTCACCTGAGGGCTGTCCTGCTGCCTCGCCGCAACCAGAGTACAGCCTTGGGTGACTGAGGAGCAGCTGGAGGGGGAAGGGAAGAGAGCCAAGGGATGGACATCTTGTCAATTATTTTTCCTTTGTATAAGTGTCAGTTTTTGAGGCAAAAGAAGGAACCATGAGCATTTTAGATACCTTTTTCTTTGAGGTACACTCTGGCTCCAGGCACCATCTCTTCTCAAAAAACACTAATTCATTTTCCTAACCTAGCCTTCAGGTCCCAGAAGCTCTCCCTCCCCTGACCAAATTCCTCTGGAAAAATTCAGGGGGTTGTATAACATGTTAACGTGATCTCACTTTCTGGACCAAATCTCCCAAGTGAGGTTGCTTGCAGGGGACCTCCCCAGATGGGGAAAGCAGGGGAGAGAGAATGGTAGCCATTTTTAATTGTTTTATATAACATTTATTGATTCATGAAACAAACAACAAAATTCTGAATAAAATGACTTGGAAACTGAAGAAAAAAAATGCCATGCCCCATGCCCCAGAACCCGGTACCTGCTGTTTCTGTTCTCTCAGGACTGTGAGTATCCAGGAACATATCAGACCTTCCTCGTAGGAGGGACAAGATGAGAGGACAGAGATTAGCCAGCAAGGAACACGGTGCTGTTATTTAGCTCCTCCTCATTTTTACAAGGCAGAATGAAATAAATGATTCAGCTGCGTGATGACTAGAACATCTCCCTGGGACACTAACAAGCTCGAAGTGTGACAGCAATCGATGGACACTCCTGCTAATATGACTGAAGCTCGAGGCCTGGACAGCACTGAGACCCCTTGTGGTGGCACCTGTGCTGCCCAATGAGACATGGCAGGCAGTATGTTCTCACATCAAGTTTTCCTTTGTTCTCAAAAATATCTGATGTCCTATGCAATGTCCAAAACCCATATATGAAGTGCCAAAATCTCCTTGGTTACATTTTTCACCATAAATGGTTTGGAATGAGAAATAATGCAGAGATTAGCTAATATACGTGCTTTAAATCAATATCTCAAAACTGGATTTAGACTAAAGGAGATTCATTCCTAAAAGATGACACATAAATTTACAAGGCAACTGGACTCGGACTCTATAAACAAAACCACATTCTTGACAAGACAAGAAAGTTTCCAAGCTCAAAGAAGACACTGGTTCCTTAATAGACTCACAAGTAGACTTTCCTCAATTTCTTTTGAAGCACATTGTTAAGGAACCATGAACATCTAGCATGTCACAAGACAGACTGTATACTTGGTTACACTCTGGGATACCTTGAGACATTCAAAAAAAATACTGAATTTGTGAAGAAGTTCTAGAAAAGACTGCCAAATGTGCCTCCATGCACAATATTTCCTAGTCCAGTAGTTGCCAGTGAAGGAACAGTGCTGCCTTGGGTACAACTGTGCCCACCTGCGCTGGGCTACTACAGTTCCAGGACCATGTGGACAAAAGCTTACTTACTGAACATGGGTCGACCAGTTCACTGTCACCATGGTCTATATGCCTTCCCAAACACAGAGATGCAAACTCTGATTTCCCAAAGTTTGCCTAATGTTTCAAGTTAAGATTGCATTTTTTAGGTGCTCCTGGAACATCAGACAGATTTATAGCCCTAAATGGAAGTCAGGGGGCGAGGTTGACATGTTCTGTTCCCTGCCACAAGTAAATTATCCAGATTCTAAATCAAGCATTGGACACACACATCTTATGCAGCCAAGACCCAGCTCAGCTCAGGAAGAGCTAAGATGCTGGTGTTTTTATGGATTCGTCTCTTCTATTTCCTTCCTGGTTGCTATGGCTTGAGTGTGGCCCCTGAGATTCTTGTGGCAATGTTGAGAATTCAGGTTGTCAGAATAGTCAGGGATGATGAAAACAGAAGCCTCATGCAGGACTTCTTGTATTTTTTAGGGAAATGGTCAGTGCAAATGCAGCCTCCATTCCTCCCTCCCAGCCCTGCCTGTTCACCCTTCTTCTGCCTTCTTCCCTGAGCTGAAGCAGCCTGTGGCCCTCACCAGCAAAGCAGCATACCCCAGCACTGTGCTCTTGGGCTCCACTCTCCAGAATCCTGAGCCAAAAGAAATCTCTTTTCATTATAAATTATCTACTTTCCAGCATTCTGTTCAAACAACAGAGAATGGACTAGGACATTTGCACTGGCTTGATGAATTAGTCAACCAAATTTTTATTTTTAAAAGCTATTGGTTTTAGTTAAAAGCCCTTTTAAAGCAAACTGTTTGCAAAGGTAAATGCTGGTGTTCTTATTGTCCATGGTCACCCCAAGCTGCTCCTCCCTGGCCCAGCAGCCTTGCGCCCCAGCGGAAATGTCACCCTCCCCTAACACACAATCTTCCTGAAAATGATTTTGAGGTGAGGACGAGGGTGGGGAAGTTTAGCTATGGGCTTGCTGCTATGCCATTAGCTGTGAGAATCTAAAGCATGTCCAAGGCTTTGCTTTTTGACAGGCTATTAACAAGACAGAGGACAAACAGGTCCTCAGAGAATAGGAAACTTTATCACTCTGCAGATTGATCAAAAGTGGCTCCCAAGGTGCAGAATGAATGAAAACATAAACAATTATGAAAAAGCAATAAAACTGAAGGATGGCAGGACCAAGCCTAAGAGCTGCTTAAGTTTTAGTGATTGTTCTCTAGTTTCTCTTTGCTCCTGGAACATCAGACAGATTCATAGCCCTAAAGGAAAGTCAGGGGGTGAGGTTGACACGTTCTGTTCCCTTCCACAAGTAAATTGTCCACTTACTAAATCGAGCATGGAACACATGTATCTTACACAGCCAAGACCCAGCTCAGTTCGGGGAGAACTAAATGTTGTTTTAATAAGTGTTAATGGCTTTATGGCCTCTGGCAAATTAAATGCAAATCAGCACAAGCTCTTGCTGTCTAGTAGTGTACTGTCTTTAGGAAACCCTTCTCCTTATCTTCACCTTTCCAGAAAATTTCCCAGAAGTGAGTTTGCAGCAATAGGTGAGCTACAGAGGAAGTCCCCAGGGGAAGAGGACCGACAGCTCCCACAGAGTGCCAAGTTTAGCCATCCTTAAAGTGTTCTGCATGCTGCCTCTTAGTCCAGAGCTTGTCTGCAAGACTCTGAGACACAGGTGGGTTCTGCTACCCTGCAGCAATCTCCTGGGGACCCTGTACTTCTCCATCCCTGGCCTACTTCCCAGACCTCAAAGCCCAGAGTGAAACCTGTAGTCATGCTCATAAATTCTTTTTTTTTTTTTTTTTTTTTGGAACTGGGGTTCAAACTCACGACCTTGCACTTGCCAGCCAGGCACTTGTGCCATGGAGCTATGTCCCCAGCCCCAAGCTCATAAATTCTCACATGAGCCTTGCTCATATGCGGTGTCCATTGATCTATTATTTTTCTGCAATGACAGCATCATCTCCTTAACCCGGTCCATGTCACTTTGAGAGTTACTGGTGTAAGTAATGCTGCTTACGCTGCTTTCACATACTTCAATGCCCTAAAGTCTTATCAAGCACTTACCCCACTCTACTTCAAACACTGTTCCACAAGACAGATGCCATCCCAGCTCTGTGCTTATGTCTATCAAAGAGCACAGGAATTTTATAAAGAACTACAAATGTGAAACAGGCATGGTGGTGCACATCCATAACCCCAGGCCTCAGAAAGATGAAGTAGGAGGATTTCTACAAGTTTGAGACCAGCCTGGACCATATAGGGACTGTGTCTCAAAAAAAAAAGTGATGAGCATCAGGAAGTTAACCGTGTGAAAAGAAGGAGGGAAGCAAGGAGGCCACCACAGCCGGGGGAGCAGGGACCCTAGGAGAATACGGTCAGAAGACTGGATCTCATTCTATGAGCAAAGGAAGTCACTGATAGGCTGTAAGGGAGACACAGAGCAACCCAGTCTGCCTTATTCCAAAGGAACACCAGTGACCAGGAGGAGATTCAAGTAGAGTTTGTAGGTTACAAACAAAAGCTTCTGCCCTGGAGGTTAGATCTGAGGGAGTACGGCTAGGTGACAGTGATGGCAGACAAAAGTAGAGGTTGAAGATGTTTTCCTAGTCAGGTGTGGTTGTGCACAGCTATAAACCCAGCACTTTGGGGGCTGAGGCAGAAGAATCACAAGTTTGAGCCCAGCCTGGGGAACTTAGTAACTTGGTGAGGCTTCGTCTAAAAATAAAAAAGTGTTGGGGGTATAGCTTTTTGCAAAGGCCCTGGGTTCAAATCTCACTTATACGTATACACTGTTCCAGATGTTCAGTCAACCATGGTGCTAAAGGCTTGGACATGGAGCCATGGAGATAATTTTGTCCAGGTAGTGATACCACTGGCTGGAATCAATCAGGGTGTCAGCATGAGGACTAGGATTGGACGGAAGAGCGTATTGGGTTAGGGACTTTCACCAAGTCCTGGAGAGGAGATGCCAGGGGACACAGGTCTGGAGATGAAAAGTGACTTCAGCGCTGGAGATGTAGCTTAAACATCAGCACATAGCCTTCCAGGAGAACAAGGCCATGCAGATATAAAGAATGCAGCTGGGACAGGAGGCCTAGACCCCTGAGGATGGTTCCAAGGACCAACAGGACCCCTGCGGAGGAGGCAGCAGACAGGGTAAGAGCTTCATAGCACCTTAATTTGCTCCACCACAGCACCTTTGCTTTCAAGACTTTGCTGTCATGGCCAGTCTGTCACCTGGCCAAGAGAGTGGCTCCCTGAGATGTTGGTTCCATGAGTGACTAATTAGTAAAATCAGAACATCAAGAGTTGGCCTCTATAGAGCTAAGTCTGAGTTGCTATGGAGACAGTGCCTGCAGTGTTTCAGCTGAGCTCAGGTCTTCTCAGCTGCCACCATTAACTCCTGTAAATGAATGATGAACCTACTAGGGCAAGCCATGAGCCCATCAGGAAGACCCTGCATCTTGCCAGAACTGCTCCCTGGCATCTAGTTATTGTTCTAATTTTCCAATCCAAACGTTAGAGGTCAGTTTGACTTTTTTACAGACACCGAAAGTTCAGCAAAATAAGGCATCTCGGTGCAACTACACCAAGAGCCTTGGGATCCCATAGTTTCCCAAGCTTCATAAACATAGCAGAGTTTGGCATTCTCTGGATCTCAAACTCCACTTCCCCCCATGAGGCAGGTATTTGAGTTATAAAAATCCTTCTCTGTTGTGTTTAAGAAGGAAAAGCTTTAAGACTTTGACCAAATTGTAAAACTGTGTTTTAGGAGAATTTGTAATTTATAGACTCAACTCTTAGATAAGTAAACAGACCTGACTGCTTCTTAGAACAGAAATTAACTGCTCTTAACTTCCTATTTCCAAGAAGGAACCAACAACAACAAAAATTCACTGATTAAAGATAACTTAGTCACTTTCAGTTTTAAATGCAGTTCATTCTGATTGGGCCTGTCATTCCATATATTCCCTACCCACCTGAGGGTGGCTTCAAGTGGGGCAGCTCAAAGAGACTTTGCCTCAGGAGCTTGGCCCGAGGATACCCAGTTGTGCCCTAAAGCACCAGGACACCGTGCTGCCCCTGCAGCCCCCCACCATAGTCTAGATGAGACTTGCTCTGTCCTCTGCCCATTGATCCTTCCAGAGGCTCTGAAAACTCCTCACCTCTGCACCCAGGGGGCACTAGCACTCACAAGGTATCAGCAAACACAATGCATGGTTAAATTTTTAAAACTGTATTGCAGCAAAACGCAAAGTCCAGGAATCCCCCTCAGAATCCTCCCCTCACTGTGAACACACTCATCCCATCCCCTTGCCACTTCCTGCAGCACCTCCGGAGTCCTCTTTCCTAAGGGTCTTTATTACATTGCCCTGGCTACCTCCATGCCTGAATGGATTCAAACACTTCCCTTTCTGGTCCTTTTGCCTTTGGGGAGGAGCCAGAATTCACACAGGACCACAGAAAATGAATAAGGTAGATGAGGACACAGCAAAATGTTTGACGCTCGCCTTTCCCCTGGATGGCACTGGCAGCAGCACTTACTGTGATTCTGATCACATCTTAAAAAGACACTCAGGAGAAAGGAGTCTAGAACAGCTTCAGAGTGTGGTGAGATTATAGGATAATTGTGTTCAAGGTGAGGGGGAGGGTTGGGAGGCACAGATGGCACAGTGTCTAATAGTAATAATAACAACAACAACCTTTGCCACATGAATCTTTGAATGTTTGTTTTTCGCGTTCGCTTTCTCCACTGCAAGCTCTCGCTCCTCTGCAGCATCGGGCATGCACCCGGCCTCAGGCTGCTGCTGAGCACTCAGCACTTCTCAGCACCCGGGGCTGCGCTACAACCCTGAAATCCTCCAGATCTCCAGAAACAAGCCTCAACTTCCTTCCAGTTCTTCCCCAAAGTTGCCAAGGTTTTCCCATCTGTGGCATTTTTCCCCCAGGAAGGGCAGGCTCAGGGCAGGACTCTGGGCCCTTCCAGATATGCTGGGCAACATCCAGACCCTGTCACACTTCCAGCATACCTGTCCCTCTACACAGGGCAGCTCATGTCTATCAGCTGGAAGCCTACAGGCCTCTTAGCTATAGCTGCTGGAATTCCCAAAGCCTTTTTTTTTTTTTTTTTTTTTCTCAACAAAGCTCCACTCCTGTAGATGAAAGTCCAGCTTTCCAGATCACTGTGGTCCTCAAGAGTTCCATTTACAGTGTGCTCCAGCTGACAGGGCCTTTTAGTCCCAGCCTTTCTCCACCCACCCTGTGGAGCATCCATGGGGGGCAGTCACCAACACAGCACTATCAGGAATCACAAGCTGTCTGTCCCATTTCCAGTGATTTCCCTCCACATGTTCATTTGTCCCTCCAGGAAAACCAAGGCTCCAGGAATAACCTAGAAAGTCAGATTTCCTTGATCAACAGCAAGAAAATGCTTGGGATCTCCGCATCAGCACAGGTTCCTCCCTCGGGTGTGTGATTCATCTCTAGGTTGATCTACACTGGAGACAGTTCTTCCTGCCTCCTCTCTACCATTCCCTTCGGAACATAAAAGAAGTAGATTAAATCAACACAAAGAGCTATTTGGAAAGAGAACTGAAGAAGTTTTGTTTTTTATCATTTAGGCAATGGACTATGGTCCATTCATCGTAGATTGTCTTTGTGATGTTTGATAGTTCATTCATTAGCATCTTATGAAAGTTTACTCCAAGTAGTATGGAATCCTTGAATCTCTCCCTCCACTAGACAGTTGATATGGTTTGTGTCTAGATGTCCCCCATCTGTCATAGGGTTTTTTCAGAGGTTCCTGAATCTAGAATGATCAGTGCAGGGATTAAGATTGGGTGCTTGCTGAATCAGTCCACTGATTGGATTGGCACTGCCCTAATCCTGGTAGATTGAATGAAATATAAAGGACAGAAAGAGCCTTATCTCCCTCTTGTTGTTTTTGCTGTCCTCTGCCACCATGAATGATTGCTCCTCTGCCATGTGCCACCCTGCCTTGGAGCCAACTATGGACTGAAACCTCTAAAAAATGTGAAATAGATAAGCCTTTCTCCCTTTAAATTTGTATGTTGGGTATTTTGTCTCAGCAGTGAGAAAAGGAAGTAAAGCAGTGGTGGACTTCTTGGGGTCAAGAACTCACCACCAAATCTTACCATCAAGTGTAGTCTGGCACCTTGTAGGCAACCACAAAGTCCTTGTCGAACACAAGAATGCATCAGCCTGTAGTTGCCTTCGGGCCCACTAGCAGGTCAACAGTGCATGTCTTCACTGCAACAGTCACAGGTGACTGGAGAAGATGACCTAGAAGGGCACACTGGTACCTGGGCCACACAAATCATTTTAGAGTGCTGGTGATGGCCTGGCTTGAGTCATCACAGAGCTGTTGCCTTTCACCAGAACGAAGCTTGTGGACAGATGAGGTGCTTCCTCTAACCACCTGATCTCACAGTTCTAATATGGCCAAATGGCAAACATTCACTGAAATCCTTGACTATTCACCTGTCTAGATACTTTCTCTGGTCAAATTATTCACCACAGAAAGTGTCAAATCTCCCCATCTCCCCCACTACTTCATGAAGGAAATGTGTAGTCAGAAACTGCAAGTCTTTCCCGTCACATCACAGTCTACCTCTTTTGCTCCCTCTCTGAGCCTCTCACCTTCTCTCCACTGCACGCATGTGCCCAGAGTCATAAGAAGTTGGTCAGCTCTTCTCCCACCTGGGAATGGCACCACACTCACTTAACCAATCTCCCTCTCATCCATGTTAAACAGGGTCAGACCTCACATCTGTGACAATGTCACTCTGCTCACATCCTTCAGCAGTGTCTACCTTCTCTCTTCACCTTCACAACCACGTTCTTGAAAAACTTCTTACTACTCTCCCCCAACCCCATTCTCCCCTCAAGATCTTCTCTGTACCACTTGGTAAGTTGACAGAGACATCCGCAACTGAATCCTATGTGTATTTTTCAGTTTGGGTTAATTTTATCTTCCCTCAGTTCTTGACACTGTTACCAGTTAGCCTTGGTGCCGGGGAGATAGCTCCTTGACATAAGTGCCTTCCTGGCAAGTACAAGGTCATGAGTTTGAACGCTGGTCCCACAAAAAATGTTAGCCTTTCCTAGAAACACTCTCTCTTGATTTCTGTCACCCTCTGCTCTCAGAGCATTCCTCCTATCTCTCTGTACTCAGGGAAGCTCCTCCTCCACCTCCTCTTCTTCCTTCTCCTCTTTACTGTCAAATGGTAAATGCTCTCAGACTTCCCTTCTCATGGAAGACCCTTCCCTAAGGAATCTCTTGGGCCTCCAATCCCATCTCTGTATTGTGGACATCCCAGTGGATGTCTTACCTAGACTGTTTCTACATTTTGGGACCAACTTATCCCAGAGGCCTCTTCAATATCTTTCCATGTCTCAAACTCACAATAAATTCAGCATCTCCAAACCAAACTTCTAATTTTCTTGCACTCAACATTTTCAGCAGGCCCTGAGCATTGCTCTTGGCTCCTTCTCTAATTTGGTCTCAGCTGTAACTCCTTACCGGGAACTGTCCACCAGCCCCTTCTTCACCACTGTTTCGGTTCTAGTCTGGTACTGTCCTTTCCTCTTTGTACCCCTGATGTCACCTCCTGTCTGTTTTTATGTGTACTTACTTAACCTTCCTCTAAGGCATCTTCCTCCTCTGTAGCCAGAGAAATATTCTCATTTTGTGCCCCACTCCCTGACCTGTACCTGACATACTAGCCCTCTTTAAGGTTCTTGAATGCCTCAGGAAACTTCCTGCTACAGATCCTACCACAAGCCACATGCCTCTGCCTGCAGGGCACTTATTCTGACCCCATCCACCCACCCCTTCAAATCTCAGGGTGAAAGGTCACATCGTGAGAGACATTTCCACTAATTCTCATACCAGATCTCATTTACAATCTTACAGAAGAAGCTGCTTTCACAGCACACTTGTAATGGGTGTAATTTCACATTGATGTGAATGTCTATTTCATCCCCAACAGCTTGTTGGTAAGTCTGGTGAATCCCCAACAACCATGAGCATTCTACCGCAGGGCTCCTCAAAGTCCCTGGCACATGACAGGACTACCATAAATATATGATGAACAAATAAATGAATTCTAATCTCCTGCTTCTTTTGTCCACTTAATTATTAATAAATGCTTATTGGGTATATTGTCAGATATGGGAAAGATATAAAATGATGCTCAAGACAGACTTTCTGCCCATGGGAACCTCCAGGTCCAGATTTATGAAAATCACAAGCACTGACATTTACAACTCTGACAGGGCTAGCTTCAGACATTAGAAAGCTGCACAAGGCACCTGTAATCCAGTCACAGTTTGCATTAATCCTCTCTTCCTCTCTTTCCCTTTTTTCTTGTAAGCCTCTGCCCTTTGTACACCTGCACACATTTCCCCAAAACTACACTTATTTCTGCTTCTGTTTTTGTTTCCTTCTGTTGTCTGAACATGAGCTCCAAGGGCTTCAACGAGGTGATGAGCCCCTGACCTTTCGCAAAGTCCTGCCAGTACATTTAGTTTAAGAGACAGGCATCCAAGGGTCTAATCAGATTCTGAAAAGTGTCCCTTGAAAAAAAAGTGTTCTTGACTCAATTGAAGAGCCACTTCTTGAAAAGTGCACAATAATGAGGTCATTGATGAGAAGAACTTCAGATACCAAAGAGAAGTCAAAGAGAAGTTTGCAATGTTCAGTGAACAGCTATGCACAAAACAAGCCAGACACTAACAGCAAGACCTGGCCTCACCACAGCTCAGCCTGAAGGGCTTTTATTCCATGCAAGAGTTAACAAACAATAAAACACAACTGTAAGGGACAACCTACTGGACACTACTGCTAATTTTATAAGAAATGTCATATCATTTTAGCACTGCACCCAGGAAGAAGGAAAATTACTACTGGCTCCCAAGCCAGTGCCCAGTATTGAGCATGTTAGTGTGTGACATTCATAGGTGTCACCCTTGCACCTTGAGCCTGGTCATTGCTCCTCCACCATGACATAACACAACATAACATAACATAACATAACATGGCATGGCATGGCATGGCATAGCATAGCATAGCATAGCATAGCATAGCATAGCATAACCAGGAAGACAGCCTAGGTAGCAGCTTGCCCAGGTCATGCTGACATAACAGGTGCTAGGACTGGAGCTTTGGCCAACCAGCATTGAACTTCCACAGCTTGGTCTCCATGTCACAAAAATCTAGTTTGCTGAAAAAGGATTCAGCAATACTAAATTCCTTTGGAAGAAGGAAGCCAGTATCCCATTCCTCATGCTGAAGCATTCTCTTCACGGGGGGGAGAGGGTGGAGAATGAGAATGTGCATGTGCATGTTTTCTTGTTTACTAAAGAAACACAGGAAAGATAAAGCACATGGACAGAAATTGGGTAGATGCCATGGTAGGGATGGAAGTGAAGCTTTTCTGAATAAAACTTTTTAGTTTGACAGATTTTTGAACCACTCAAGTAGTCTACACACTAAAAAAAAAAAAAAAAGCAGCAAAAGCTAATCCTAAAAGGAAATACAAACTAGAAACAAATGGCCCAACTAGTTCCCCACTGGGTAACATAACCATGTGTAAAAAAGAGCATGCTCAAGGGACTTTGGAGCACTGTGCTTTGACCGTACAACCTCAACAGGAATAGTCTAAGATTACAAAGAACTTCTCCATTCCACCTCTTCAGTGTGTGGTTGATGGTGTTGAAAGAACAAAGAGTAGCTGAAGAATTAACAAAAGTTCACCTACTGAGCTCATACAAGGAAATCTGCTACCATCAAAACCTGGCATGCTGAAAGGACAGCAGGTTATGGAGTATAGGACAGAAGTCTTAGGTGCATGTTCCACTAGGGTAGAATATTTTGGAATCAAGGTTGCTTCTGACTGGCTTCCAGATGCATTTGGCAGTCTGTGATTGGTCCTCACTCCTGGTACATATCTTGGGGCTTTCAAGGGTGCGTATGTAGGGATCACATATTTTCCTATCTCAACCGAAGGAATATCAGTCTTCAAGTTCTGAGGCTTATGTAACAATTCCTTGTGTTAATTCCAAACAAGTTGCATTTGTTTTGTTGAATAGAGTCAGTGACAAGCACATAGTTTTTTTGGAGAACTTGAGCTTTTGCTGTTAAGGAAAAGAGATAGAAATATACAGTGGAGCAAACAGAAGAAAAATCCTTCAGGTTGAAGTTTGATTAGGGGAAATGTTCTGGTTTCTCAAAAAGTAACGAACATTGCTTGGCATCTCCAGCAAATTTTCCAAAGACAGCAGGAGTGCTTCCATTCTCAGGAAAGAATAAACAGCATTTGTGCATGGTGCAAGGCAAGTAAGGAGTGCTTATAGGGAGCACACAACAGGTAGCAGGGGAGGGCAGTACACAAATGGCAGGCAGGGCTTGGCTGGTGGAAGAGTTCTCACCAACCAACACTTGGGCCGTGATACCTCCTCTGCACTCAGTTTTACTCCATTTATTGTGCATCACTGTGGTTGGTGTATGTGTTACCAACTCTCAAGGGTAGGGCACTATGACGGTTATAAAGACCAACACTGACACATGATCACTGCCTTCAAATATAGAAAGGTGTGCGATGGAAAGACCACAGCTCTGGCACCTGGCTCCCTGAGTAAGCACTGTTCCACCCTCCCTGCTCCCTTTCATCCACTCAGGCTGCCACAAGGAAGCACCATAGGCTAAGGATTTAAACAGCAGACATTGATTTTCTCTGTGTTCTAGAGGCTGGGAATGTGCGAACAGCAGGTCCCAGAGGCTGCTCTTGGTGAGGGTGCTTTCCTTGCCTTCCTGATCTGCTTGGGTCTCTGCTCAGGTGTCTCCTCCACTTCCTGTGAGGACACCAGTCTTATTGGATAGGGTTCTTTCCTTATGACTTCATTGGCCTTAATTGTCTTGCTAAAACCTAGCTTCCAAATGGAGTCACACTGGGGGCCAGGACTTCACACTATAAATTTTAGGGGCAGACACGGTGTAACCCAGGGAAGTCACTGAACCTCCCTTTGTCTCAGTTTGTTCACCTGTACAACAGAGATTATAGCCTCATCTACCCCAAGAAACTATTGGAAGGATGCAATGGTTTACTCACATAAGTACCCAGGACCTGGCACAGAATACTAATAAATAACATTCATTATTTAATCTAATACTTCCTTTATAAATGTATCAAGTACTTGGTAAGGGTAGAATTAAGTGTAGAGGTCTAGAATGTTTTTCTAAAGCCAATCAAAGAAGCTCTCTGTGGTGACATTGTGAAATGAAGTGATTTTCAGAAAACAAACACAAACACCACACACACACACACACACACACACACACACACACACCACATACACGTATTTGGGGAAATAACTATGATCAGGCAAGATGATGGAAATGGCGCAGCCTCCCTCAGCCGTTGATTTTCTCTGTCAACTTGACTGGTAGGGATTACCCAGCTAACTAGAGACAAGTTACTTCAATCTGTGTCTGTGCAGGTGTTTCTTGAGAGTGAGTGTTCAAGTCAGCAGCATAAGTAAAGAGGATCTGCCCTCA
Source organism: Capromys pilorides (assembly GCA_004027915.1). NCBI lineage: Eukaryota > Metazoa > Chordata > Mammalia > Rodentia > Capromyidae > Capromys > Capromys pilorides. The sequence goes on along the minus strand of PVKN010011447.1, from coordinate 63 downwards.
CCAGTGTGAGCGGACTCCACCCACTTCACTGAGGGCCAAAGGGGTTGAGGTTGGAAAGACCGC
>PVKN010011446.1:8941-21742 GCA_004027915.1 Capromys pilorides | reverse complement strand
GCACACACTCTGTAAAGAATGATTGGAGGGTGCTGGATGCGAGTTGGCAACGGCAGGCGGCACAGGCATAAGTGGAAGCAGAAGGCGGTTCGTACCGGGGCAAGGGATGCCTCAGGAGCCAAACTACTCACCGCTGAGGAGCTGACTGGGGCCTTCCCTGAGGTGGCGGGACAGGTGAAAGGAAATTGCACCCTGGGCTGAGTTGGAGATCAAAATTCCATTCTTTTTTAAGGGTTCATTTTACATTTTATCTGTTCATATATTGATGGACATGTGGATTGTTTTTACCTTTTGTCTGCTGTGAACAGTCCTGGGATGAACAGTGTAGTTGTTAAATTTTCTGAGTCTCTGTTTCCATTCTTTTAGGTGTGTGTCTAGGAGTGGGACTGATGGGGCATATTGTGATTTTTTTTTTTGTTTGTTTGTTTGTTTTGTTCACTTTTGCTGTGCTACCAAGCTGGTCTCTGTAGCAACTGTACCATTTGGTCTGTCTACTGGCAGGCAGTGCCTAAGGCTGACAGTGTCTGCACACCCTCACTAGCACTTGCTTTTTGTTCCCTTGAAAACTGCCATGCTTACGGGCATGATGTGGTATCTGATTGTAGTTTTAGTTCACATTTTTCTAATGACTGATGATGTTGAGCATCTTTTCATATACTTGGCCATTTGTATATCTTGGGAGAAATTCCCATTTTTTGGAGTTTTTTTGTTGCTATAGTTCCTTGTGTATTTTGGATATCAGTCTCTTCTCAGAAGTTTGATTTGCAGGTTTAACTTTTTGTGGTTTATCTTCACTCTTAGTAGTGTCTTTTGATGCACAGGAGGGTTTTAAATTTTTTTTTTTTTTTTTTTTTTTTTTGAGACAGGGTCTCACTATGCAGTTCAGGCTGGCTATCTGCTCACTTTCGTAGCCTCCAGGCTGGTCTTGAATTTGCAGAGATCCTCCTGGCTCAAGCTCCTGAGCACTGAGATTGCAGGCGTGCACCATTGCGCTTGGTTCAGGGCCGAGACTGTGCTCCCGGGCATCTGAGGCCAAGACTGCATGGCATGTGAGGCTGGGGATTAAACTTGGGTCCTTGTGCTTGCCAGGTGGGTGCTTAGGCCTCTGAGTTATCTCTGTGGCTCCAGAAGTGTTTTAATTTTTCTTTTTTTTTTTGGCCAGCTCAGCCTGCCCTGGGGTTAAGGCTGGCGCAGCATGTGGTACCGGGGATCGAACCGCAGTTCCTGTGGTTGCCTAAGCTTTCCTAAGCAGGTGCTTTAGACCGCTGAACCATCTCACCAGCCCCTAATTTTGATGAGTATAATTAATCTGTGTTTCTTTTGTTGCTTTCTTTTTTTTTTTGGTCTTTTTAAAACAGGGAACAGGGTCTTGCTGTGCAGTTCAGGCTGGCTTTCAGTGTGCTATTTATTGTGTGAGCAGGTTTCAAACTTGCAGTAATCCTCCTGCCTGAGCCTCCCGAGTGCTGGGATTACTGACATACACCACTGTGCCTGGCTTAAAATTTTTAAAAAATATTTAAAAATAAATTTCAAATCTTATGTTATTATTTTCTAAGGCACCTTTTGGGTGGACTTGGCCTGAGGAAAGCTAAATCCATGCAAAAGCAGACTCATGAGCTGAGCATAGCAGTGTGCAGCGTGCGGCTGTAGCAGCAGGCTGAGAAGGTAGAGGCAGGAACACCGAGACTACCAACCTAGGCAATGCTTCAGGAAGGAGCCAAACTGAACTGAAACAAGTCCTTCAGCAGGTCTTTTTTTTGTCTTTTTGAGACAGGGTCTCGTTTTGTAGTTCAGACTGGCCTTGAGCTCACTTTTGTAGCCCAGCCTGGTCCTGAACTCGAACCGATCCTCCTGTCTCAGCCTCCCAAGTGCTGGGATTACAGGCGTGTGCCACCACGCCTGGCTCAGCAGGTCTTTTTCTTGCCTAGGGTTAATGTTAGTAATTTGGGAAAGAAATATTATCATGAAAGGAAAGAATTGTAAATGTCATAATAAATGTCATACCCTAGATTTGATTAATTTTCTAACCTTTTGTTCTATTTTCCTTTTCATTAACGGCTTTCTTGTACTAGTCTAGAGTGGCATGTACATGTGTACCTGATAAACTTTGGGAAGAGCATACCTTAGCATCTTGGTCAGTCCTATCCTTTGTTAGCTACCAATTTCAGATATGGCTTCCTATCTCCGATAGCGTTGGAAATAGCATTCTGTAAATTTCCTGAGAACTGAACAGCAACAATGTGAAGAAAAACAGCTCTTGGCATGTCTGGCACTTCATGCTGTGGACCCTGTGTTCTCAGGCCCTCATAACAGCATAGCACACAGCCTGTATTACCCGTGTGCACAGAGGAGAGCCCCACTCCTCTCGGGTCCCATTATAGCTAGAGAACTAGAATCCAACCTTGTTATAAAGATAGAATCTTCGCCCTTGTTTAGGAGACTTGTACTTTGGATTTTTGCAAACTGTGCCAAGTATGCGATATGTGAGTTTTGTAATTTCTGTTTCATGTCATTCTTTTCAAAAACAATTTATAAAGACTTATGGCAAAATGAGAAACCTGTGTACTTAAGGTGGAGAGGCTTGTGTCTCTGAGCCTGCCCAATCCCACATAGAACTGTCTGTATTTGGCCCTTTCACACTGTAGCTTAACAGAATTCAAGAAGTGCTTGGCATTTGCTCCTCTAGGCAATGCTGAGGCCCTGATGTACCAGCTGGGCTGTTTACACCCAAAGGACTGTGACCTGTAAATTGTTGACAATGGGCTTATGAAACACAGTCTGTCCCACAGTTGACAGGACATTTCAAACCTTTAAAAGTCAATGATACATGATTGTAGTAACATTTCCCATACAGTTAGAGCTAATGTGCCCTTAGTTAGTAGTTTCTTATTAAATCTGTAGAGCCGAGATTCAGTACTTTTTTTTTTTTTTTAAATTTTATTTATTTATTTATTTGTTTGCTTGTTGTGTTTGTTTGTTTCTTTATTTATTCATTTTGTGGCTGGCTCAGCCTGCCCTGGTGGTGGCGCTGGCGCAGCATGTGGTACCGGGGATCGAACTGCAGTCCCCGCAGTTGCCTGCCTAAGCAGGCGCTTTAGACCACTGAACCATCTCGCCGGCCCCTCAGTACTTTTAATGGTTGTTATAATTGGAGTGTTGATGGTTTTACTAAAAGTTAACTCACTACTAGACAACTTTTTTTTGTGTGTGTGTGTGTGGGGGTGGGGGACCAGGGATTGAACTCAGGCCCTTGTGCTTGCCAGGGAAGCGCTTGTTCTACTGAGCTATCTCCCCAGCCCCTGACAACTGTTCTTCTTTTAGATGAATGGAAGAGAATCAGAAGAAGAAAATCTTAATAAGTCTGAAATAAGTCAAGTGTTTGAGATTGCACTTAAGCGGAATTTGCCTGTGAATTTCGAGGTAAGCTTATTTTACATACAGGACTTTGTATCCTTTGAGACCCTGTTAGGATTCATTATAGGAATGATTTTTTCCCCCCTTAAATATCAATTGAAATAATATAAACCTGTACATTTGAGATTCAGATTTTGTGTTTAGCAAAGCAGTGCAATTTGTTCTCTTCTCCCAAAGCCCTTCCCTTAGGCATATGAATGACTCTGGCTGGACCACATGTGGCCTCAGTTGGTCTCTGCGTTGGCTGGGGTGTTCTGCAGGATATTGCTCACACATATGCTCAACAGAGGTCCTGCTTCTTTCATCTTTACCTCCAAAGTTCCAAGGGTCTCACTGTGGTCCCCAAAATCTTACCAGATAATTTTTAAAAAAGGACATAAGTTTTTGTCATTATGCTTCATTTGCTGCTGGGGGTTTTGTGAAGTAACAGTTTATGGCTTATTTGTTGAGAATTGAAGATTAAAGTACATTTAATGTGTGTTTCTTTGGAAGACCACATAGTCCAGATAGGCTAGGGAGAGAAAGAGGATTTCGTGTGTCTTTTTTATTTTTTTGTACTGGGAATTGAATTCAGCATCTTACACTTGCCAGGCGTGTGCTGTACTCTGGCTCCTTGAAAGGAGGATTGTGTGTGCGTGTGCGCGCATGTGTGCACACGTGTATGTGCGCACTTGTACTTGCGCTTATGCTTGCACAGTATCTCACTATGTAGTGATCCTCTTGATTTCTGTCTCACTAGTTCTGGGATTACAGATGTGCGCCGCCACACCTGGGCTCCATCACAGGCTGAGCATGCCTGGGGGTGGGACTGGCGTAGCATATGGTGCCAGGGATTGAACCCTGGCCCCTGTGCTTATGAAAGGAGGATTTTTTTATTTTTTAAAAATTTATTTGTTTGTATTTTAGGTAAGGGTCTACAGGGTGTTCAGGATATCACTACTAGATGGGATTTGTAGTAATCTGTCTGTTTACGGCCTCCCAAGAGCTGGGATTACAGGCACTTGCTACCACACCCAGTCTCAGTTGCCAGTCTCAGTGCGCCCCTGGTGGGTGGGGTGGGGCAGGAGGATTTTTTAAAAGTTTCTTTTATGGCTTGACATATGGCGGATTCTTTGATTTCATGCTTGTTTATGGAATTAGTTTTTAAAAAGTCTTTTTGAAGTGTATCATCTTATAAAATACTTAATTTTGTAGCTTTGCTTTTGCAGTTGGAAAAGCCAAGATTTCATGCCTGTTAAGAAATTTGTATATAATCTAAGATGTGCTAGTATTTGGCCCAGAGTCTCTTCTTGCAGAGTGGTGATTTCTGACCCACATTCAGAAATGTGGTGGGGTGGAGAGTTGCCCTGGGCTCCAGGGCTGACCTGCATGCAGAGGTGCTTCTCACTCCCTCCACGCCCCCACGCCCATCCCTACCCACCTTGCCCCTCAACAATTGACAGCAGGTGTATAAAAGTATTTCGTTTTTGGAGTCAGAGCCTCCTTGTATAGCCTTTCTCCTCTCGAGAAGGTAAGGACACAGTTGGGGTGGGGTGGGAGATGGAGAGTGGGAGACGGGACTGAGAGAGAGACTGCGCTCCTAGCAGTGTAGGAAGAAATGTCCCTTGCTTGCCAGGGCTGATGGGGATTGAATTCAGACCTTGCGCTTGTCAGGCTGGCGCTTATGCTTCTGAGCTGTCTACCTGGCCCAGGAGGATGAGTTTTTGTTAAGTTTGGGGGAAAGGAGAAGTTTCTTGGCTTCTCACAGCTAGAGTTGGCTGCTCAGGGCAGGCTCCTGGAGTCGGGTGAAGCTTCTCACACGTCCACACTAATTGCTGGCTGGCCGGAGTCGCGGTGCTTTCTTAAACCTTAGTGAGAGGTTGTCACTTTATATTTTTGCTCAACAGAGTCTGGAGATCAGAACGCTTCTTTCCCACCTCCACTATGGTTTAAATTTCACAGATATGACTTTGATCCCTCCTTTCAGGAATCTGTAACTTGAAACCGGGAATTGGAGAAAGTTCATTTAAGAGAAATTGTAGGAGCGCCCTCTGGTGGTTAGTATCTTTTAAAGTAGTAATTTGAAAGTTGTGCTTTTGGCATAGTTTGTTAATGTAAGTTATTATGTAAAGTTCACGTGTTCTTAGGTTGAGCAAGGTTCTGGTATGTGTCAGATGCTATGGAATGGCTAAGTGAACATGGTCCTTAATTTTTTACTAAATTTCGGGTAGTAGCTTCATATAGGAAGCTGTGTTAGGTATTAAATAGAAGATGGTAGCCCACTCATACAGTTTTTCCAAAAATGTATATGGTTTGACTTTTGATGAAACATAGGGTTTTAGTTAGCAGTATGATGGTGCTGGCAGTGCAGCCCTAGGGAGACAGAGGTGATAGGCTCACACTGTGACACCAGCATGGCTAGGTCCGGCTGCAAGATAGCTGAGGGGTGAGGGTGCGGGGCCAGGTGGGGGGGGGGGGGGGGAGGAGATCCTGATGGAGCAGACAGGGCATGTGTGGCTGAGGGGCCAGGTGGGGCTGGGGTGTGAGTGAGCCATCGTGCTGGCCATACTGTGTACTTGTGCCTGATCGGAGGGTGTGAGGAGCCCTGCTTTGGGTACCAATGTGGTGGGCGCAGGGCCCTGGATTCTACACTGCCTGCAGTGCTGTGGCCTTCTCACCCCGCAGCTCTTGACTGCTGTTTCTTGGGCTGCCTTCTCTTTCCGGACCATTTTTCAACCTTCTACTTTAAAACGTGTGGAAAAGTTGCAAGAATAGGACAGTGACTGTGTCCTTTAATTGCTTTTTCTAAGTGTGTGTAGCATTGTAATGTCTATTTTAACTTTTGCTGCATCATTTGGGAGTAAGTAGCAGATATGATGCCCTTTGACTCTTAATATTTCCGTGTGTGTCTCTTTAGAGTGAGGATATTCTCTCAAATGACCACAGAGTAGTTATTAATTACAGGAAATTCAGCATTACTGTAATACTGTCATCTAGTATACATCCAGTGTTTCTGTCTTGTCAGTTGTCTCAGTAATGTCCTCTGTAGAAACTGTTTCTGCCTGCTATAGTCTTCAGTACAGGATCATACCTTTTGAGAAGTTGACCTGCCCTTTTTTTTTTTTTTAATGGTGCGGGGGATCCACCTGGGACCTTGTGCTTGCCAGGCAGGTTCTTATGCCGCTAAGCTATCTCCCTGGCCTGACCTGTGTTTATGATGCCCTTTAATCTTTAATGCCTTTCTTTGTGTTTTATGACACTGACATGCTTAGAGATCATTTATTTTATAAAATGACCATCATTTTGGATATGTCTGGCTTTTTATTCGTGATTGAGTGTGGGAAATATGGGGTCCTTTGTTCTTGTCTTTTTGATAGGATCTCACTATGTATATGTATTCAGGCTGGACTTCAACTGTGTGTAGCCCAGTCTAGTCTTGGACTTGTGGTGATTGTCCTGCTCAAGTCATGCACGTGCTGGGATTATAGACATGCATCACCATGCTGGCTTGGTTATGTGTTTTTTGAGAATCACCACTGGTGTGGTTGGTACTGTGATACTCCTGAGTGTCACATGATGTTAGTCTGCTCTGATGTTGCTGTTACTTTTGTCCATTAGTTTCTGTGTTCCACACCATAAGCTTTGGAGAGACCCTTTAAGGTTCCCCAGTGGTTCCTGTGGTCAGTGCTGAACCTGGCCGGTGTTGCCTGTCAGACCAGCATTCTGCTGTGAAGAGCAGCTTACTTTATATCAGTACGATGCCTTGCATTTCCTGGGGGAGAGGGGTGTTTCACTCCATTGTCCTTATTCTGACTTTGCTGCTGATTGCCCTCCAGACCAGCTCTCATGCTCTTAACCAGTAGTGTGGGGGTCAGGTTTCTTGAAGTGTAAGTCACATATAATGATAGTCACCTAGTTTGGCATGTCTCAGTAAGCACAAATTGTGTGTTCTGTATTAATGTCAGGATATCGGCTCTCTTTCACCCCAGAAAGCTCCTGTGCCCTTTTATAGTCAGTTTCTTCCCTCTATCGTCAGCCCTTGGAAACCACTGATCTGAGTTTTGTTTGTATAAGTTTACCTTTTAAGAATATTATAACTTGGGGGTGATGGTTGAGACAAGGGCTCGCTGTGTAGCCCAAGCTGGCTGTACATTTACAGCATTCCTGCCTCAGCCTCACAGGTGCTGGGATTATAGGTGCGTTCCACCATGCGTGGTTTTACCTTTTTTCTTTTATATATTATGGCTGGCTCAGTCTGCTCTGGGAGTGGCGCTGGAGCAACATGCGGTGCCAGGGATCGAACCGCGGTCTGTATGGTTGCCTAAGCTTGCCTAAGCAAGCGCTTTAGACCCCTGAGCCATCTCGCTGGCCCCTTGGCTATCTTTTTTGAGCATCTTTTTATTACAGAGTTTTGAAGGCTTTTTATGTGTTGTAAACGCAAGTTATGTTTTCTTCTGATACTGGGGATTGAACCTAGGTCCTTGAGCATGCTAAGCAAGCATCTAGCCACTGATCTGTCTATCCATGTGCAAGCATATGGAATGCAAGTGTTTTCCTCCTAAGATGCACCCCAAGTTCTACTTTCTTTCCTTAATCTGATTTTGAGGCAGAAGTCTCAGTGTGCTGTGTGGGCTTGTGTAGAACTTGGGATCCTTCGACGTCAGCCTTCTGGTAGCTGGATTACCTGCTTGCTTGAGTATACCCAGTTTCCAGATTTTTCTTTTATAGTTCATAATTGTTATGTTCCAAGATACCATTGCCTAGCCTAAGTTTATTTTCCTTTGTTTTCTTTTAAAAGTATCATTATTTTAGCTCTTACCTGTTTTTTGAGACATGGTTTCAGCAATGTAGTTCGGGCTTACTAGGTAGGCTAGGCTTTGAACTCACAGCTGTCTTCTGCCTCAGCCTCTGGAGTGCTAGGGTTACAGCACCAATGCCCACCACACCCAGTGGCTCAAATTTCAATTTATGAAGCATTGTGAGTGAATTTTTACCGTGTGAATTTATACTGTGAGGTAATGGTCACAGTTTTTTGGTTTTGATTGTTTTGTTGTATTTGACTGTCTCATTGTGTTACTGTTCCTTCACAGTTTATTATTAAATTACTCTCACACCTCCTCCTCGGATTTCAGAGCTTCCTGATTTTCTGGTACCAAAAAAAAAAAAAAAAAAATAGGTCTTTACTTCAGATTTTCTGTGGTCTTGCTGTGGACCAGAGAAAATGGAAAGTTTTGGCAGAGATGACCTCAGCTGTTCCTGCAATGAACCCTGGTTCCTTTAATGGGGCCAGGCGCATTGCCCACTGCTGGGAGACTTGCTCCTTCTAGGCTCCTCGGGATGGATGAGCAAATGCACATAGTTTTCCAGTCACAGAAACTGTGATTACAGGCAGCATCACCAGGTGCTTCGTTGTTGCTCCTCACTCTCTCATTCTTGTTGTAGTCATGGCATTTGAACCCAGGGCCTCATGCTGCTGAGCACCCCTCTCCCCCTGAGTTGCACCCACACCCGTGTTCATATTTGAATCTTTTTTTTCCCATAGTATAAATTGGACTCCCAACATCATCAGCGTGTTTGTCCATAGCATCCAATAACAAACTCCTTAAGCCAAGTGTTGAAGATGCGTTTGGAGTGAGCTAATAAACCAAAGCTCTTTATAAGTGCAAAAGAAAAAAAAATACACCTTTGTAGTATCTTTTTTCTTTATCTCATGTATGGTTGGAGGTACTGTGTTCAGTTCATTTTTCCGTATGTTAACAGTCCTGAAATACGCTTCACATAAAGTCAGATGTACTTTTTTTTTTTTTTTTTTTTTTTGCTGGGCCCGAGGTTTGGACTCAACACCTTGCACTTGTCAGGCAGGCACTTGTGCCACGGAGCTATCTTGCTGGCCCCAAGATGTACATATTTTGAGTGCGTCGTAAAATAAATTTTGACATACAAAACCGCATCTCACAGCCTAGATCAAGATATAGTTGTGAAAACTCCCATTAGCCTTCTACTGTTAATTTCTACCCAAAAGAAACTGTTTTTGGAATTCTGTCACCATGGATTAGTTTTCTTTGTAGATTTACATTCTTTTTCTTTCTTTTTTTTTTTTTTTTGAGACAGGGTCTCACTATGCAGTTCAGGCTGGCCTTAAGCTCACTTTTGTAGCCCAGGTTGGTCTTGATCTCACACTGATCCTCCTGCCTCAGCCTCCCAAGTGCTGGGATTACAGGCGTGTGCCACCATGCCTGGCTCGGTGTCCGTTCATTCAGATTTAACTCTTTGCTGACCTTATGGCCATGAAGTTCTAAATATTTGGCTTTCACAGTTAGATTTATGTTGTAGGTCAGTTTGTATTCCTAGTAAGAATTAGAGGTTATGGTTTAATTCCTCCCTCACCCTCGTCCCATGTTGATCAGTAGCTGCTCTAACTACTACTTAACATTTTTATCAGCTGTGTTTCTTTTATTGCCCTTTTAGTTCTTAAATTTTATTAGTGCATGTTTGCAGTACCTTGAGTCTTTGCTTTTATTCTTTCCATCTCTTTTTATTTTTGCCAGCATCAGATTGATTTATCTTTTTTTTTGACAGTACTAGGGGTTGAACTTGGGTCCTTGAACTTGCCAGGCAGGTGCTTATGCTGCTGAGCTATCTCCCTGGCATCCATTTATTTTAGAAGTCCTTATAAAGTTAATTATCATATGTGCAGATTAGAAACCAGACTCACCCGCTGTATCTAACTTCCCCTATTCTCCACTATTCTGAACCCACAGTTTAGGGACTGTGGCTGTTCACTGTGTCACCGCCATGCCCACATGGATTCCCAACCTAATGTGTGTACTTTGGGACAGAGAAATCTATGCTTTGCCACTGAATTTAAGTTTACATTTAAGTTGGATGTCTGCATCCAAGAGAGCCAACCAGCCTGGGTGGGCGAGAGAGGTAAATCAGACCGTCTATTTTGCCTTGTAACATAAAGAAGAGAATTCTAGAAATTTGAAAAGCAAGTGCCATGTGTTACAATTAGCAGTTTTGTCTCTAAGTAATTACAGTTCCAAAAAGGTCTCTGAATTAAGAGGATAGACTGAATACAAGAAATGGCTGCAAACTAATAAAATAGTTTATTTCCTCACCGTGTATAATATTATGCTGCTTCCTATGTGACAGTTAGGACATCTGTCAAAAGCTTAGCTTTGGCTTTGACATAGCTGCTGTTGAGTTAATTCAACAGGAACCAAGCAGAAAACCAGCAAACAGGTTTAGTTGCTCACTCAGCCACTCTCGGTTCAGAGAACCAACTTGGCACCTGCTTCGGCAATCCCAGGGACTGCGGTTCAACTGGGTACCACGTGCTGTGCCAGCCCCACCCCCAGGGCAGGCTGAGATGGTCATAACATAAATAAAGTTAAAAAAACAACAACAACAACAACTTGATTTGCTCTTTTTTTTTTGTGGAACCTGGGATTGAATTCAGGACCTCGTGCTTGCCAGGCAAGCACTTATTCCACTGAGCTATCTCCCTAGCCCATTGACTTGCTCTTTTTTTTTTTTTTAAATTTTATTTATTTATTTATTTGTTTGCTTGTTGTGTTTGTTTCTTTTTATTTATTCATTTTGTGGCTGGCTCAGCCTGCCCTGGTGGTGGCGCTGGCGCAGCGTGTGGTGCCGGGAATCGAACTGCAGTCCCCGCAGTTGCCTGAGCCCTCCTAAGCAGGCGCTTTAGACCACTGAACCATCTCGCCGGCCCCTTGACTTGCTCTTTATGAACCTTATTTCATATGAATATCAGTGCTTGCTTTGGTATATTTTCTAGAAATCAAGTGACTATATATTTGTGAATTTGTTCCTGCAGTTTGTTCTGTTGATTTTTTATACAGTATCATGACAATACAGCTGCAGTAACTTTGTAGTAATTCTTGAAATCTAATGATAAATCTTTTCACTTTTTTTTAATAAGAGCGTCTTGGCATATATATATATATATATATATATATATATATATTTACTTATTTATTTGTCTTTTTGAGACAGGGTCTCGCTATTGCAGTTCAGGCTGGCCTTGAGCTCATTTTTGTAGCCCAGGCTGGTCTCAAACTCACACCGATCCTCCTGCCTCAGCCTCCCATTTGCTGGGATTACAGGAGTGTGCCATCACGCCTGGCTTCTTGGCTAATATAATTTAGGCTTGATTTTATTTTCCTTCCATGTGGCAGTGTGATCACTTTATTATTATTTTTTTTATAATCATGATGTTATCAGGGCTGGTGAGATGGCTCAGTGGTCTAAAGTGCCTGCTTAGGAAAGCTTAGGCAACTACAGGGACCACAGTTCGATCCCAGCACCACATGGTACGACAGCCCCTCCCCCAGGGCGGGCTGAGCTGGCCATAACACCAAAAAAAAAATCATGTTATCTTTGAAATACATTTATTTATTGAATATTTAAAATTTTAAAGAGTAAAAATAGAAACAAAGGTAGAAAAAGAGTAACAAGCAAGAATATATATAGTATAGAATTTCAAAATGAGCAAAAATTTAACAATGGTCGTATTACATATTTTCTTTTTTTAAAACAGGTTCTCATTATATAGTCCAGGCTGTCTCCGCCTCTTGAGTGATGGGATTATAGGCGTGTACCATTGTACTTGGCTAGAGTTAACTCTTTGTAGTTTGATTTTTTTTTTTTAACTTGATAATATGCTGGAATTTAGTGTTTATGAAGCCTTACAGATTTTTCTTAACAGTCACCTAAGCCCAGTCTTATAGGAGGCGCAGAGCATATCAACTTGAAGTCTTTGTCCTGCAGTAATTTCTGGGCTTTGCTGGGTTGGCTTTTTTGCCAGGATAACTGTGAGCTCAGCGTCATGAGAATCATTTGATAGGGAATGTGTGGAAAAGTGTCTATTTTAGGCTAAATTGCTTTCAACCCATCGGACTCAAGATTTGGGCAATAAGAAAGGGAAGCAGCAGCCCTCCTGGTTCTCCTCCTGTCCAGGTTTATGCATCTTTATTTAGTGTGTCCTGCCTTCAGTGCCCTCCACCTGTGCTTCCTGAGAGGAGAGAATGCCAACCAGTGTGCCCTGCAGCTTTTAGCAAGTGTCTGTCACACTTTCACTCAGTCTTTCCCTCTGACACAGGTGGCCCGGGAGAGTGGCCCACCCCACATGAAGAGCTTTGTGACCAGGGTTTCAGTTGGGGAGTTTGTAGGGGAAGGGGAAGGGAAGAGCAAGAAGATTTCTAAGAAGAATGCTGCTATCGCTGTTCTTGAGGAGTTGAAGAAGCTGCCACCTCTGCCAGCCGTTGAGCGAGTGAAGCCAAGAATAAAAAAGAAAACAAAACCTACAGGCAAGGTGAGACCCTTTCTGAACAGCGAGGCATTTCTGTTGCCAGAGGCAGGTAGGGCCTAGAGGGCTGGTGTGTG
>PVKN010011445.1:0-21650 GCA_004027915.1 Capromys pilorides | reverse complement strand
GCACCTGTAATCCCAGCACCTGGAAGGCTGGGCAGGAGAATCGGTGTGAGTTTGAGACCAGCCTGGGCTAAAAAAGTGAGCTCAAGGCCGGCCTGAACTGCATAGCGAGACCCTGTCTCAAACAGACAAAAAGAAAGAAAGAAAGTTCAGCTTCGTGGGTGTCTGACCCGCGCCACCGACAGGCTGCGAGGGTGGCTTAATGCCCCACTGCTATGATCGAAGGTTTACCCCAGCCCCAGGTGCAGCTTCTGCAGGTCAGCGGCGCAGCCATCATGCGGCTGTTGTCTCCCCGGGCTCTGGGACGCGACTCCAGCTGTCTGAGGCTAGGACTTGCCCACAAAGCCGGGCTAAGGAGAAGGGCAAGCAGCCTCGCCGGAGCTTCCTGCACCGACACCCGTCGGAGCGCTGCACACGCCTGAGCTGCTCGCCTGCCACCGTCTTAACCTTCTTGACAGTTCCAGGGGGCAAAACCCACAGCGCTGTATTCCACCTGCCTTTCAGTTGCGCTCTGCACCAACCTATGCATAACTTCCACAGCTAGAGATCAATAGACTCGATTCAAGTCCCGTTCTGTCCTCGTTCGTGGCTTTGTCCCTACTTGCAGCTCTACCAGGCTGCGTGAGAAAGTGACAGAAGGTCTGAGAACTCGCAGGGTTGGAAGCTCACTGTTATAGTGTGTGTCTAGTCGTCCCCCCAAAGCCTCATGGAATCATGGGGCGGGGACTTCTAGAGTTTGAGACTTGAGTCATGATCCACTGGGATTATGTGTTTTAGTACTGATGGGACTATGGGTCTGAGTCCTTCTGGGATTATGGGTGTGGCCTGAGGCGGATAGGCTGAGGCAGAAAGCCTGAATGTGATATAAAGAGAGACAGAGAGACAGACTCACGCTGTTGCTCTCTGCACTCTGGTTGGTCAGTTGCCTCTGTCGAGATTGCTGCTGCTCCGCTGCCATGAACTGGATGCTCTCTGCTCTGTTCCACTCAGCCTTGGGCCAGCTGAATATGGACTGAAACCTCCAGCAACTGTGAGCTAAATAAACCTTTCCTTCCTTCATTTTGAGGGTCGGGTATTTGTCCCAGCAAGGAGCAAAAGTAACTAAGACACTCACTAAGCAAAACCAAACCAAGGTGCTCTTACTCCACTCCTGCAAAGCTCTCTGCCCAGTGGCCATAGCACTTTTTTTCCTTCCTTTGAATACTCCGCCACCCTCGACCAGGTCATCCCCATTGCGTACAAGTTTTATAGTAGACACAGGCAGCTAGCTTTGCAGGACAGGATCTATACTTTACTTTTTAGAACCGCAATGTGATCAGTGTGGACACGCAATCAGCTGGACACACGAGGCGCCTGAGCACACTTGTAGAACCAGTCAGTTACCAAGTGGTCGTCATGAACGCTAGGTTCAGATGTCCCAGCGCTCAGGAGGCTCACGCAGGAGGACAAGTCTGAGACTAGCCTGGGTTACGTAGCAAGTTCGAGTCCAGCCTGGACCACTAGGCAAAGAAAAATAAAATGCGTGCATTGCCCAGGAATGGTCAACAAACACGAACACAAACAAAACTCCCACGGAAGGGCTCAGTCACCCACCTGGCAATATGGCGCGTGGAAGAAAAGACAGGAAGAGAAAATTCTGCAGTGGAGGCTTTGGGATGACCCAGCGCTCTCTGTGAAACAAGCAGGCCTGACGCTGAGAGCTTGTGACTTACATTGGTGTCAGTCAGGGAGACGAGAAGAGTGCGAGGAAAGAGACTCTGGCAGACATGGCTGTAAGGAGACACAGTAGCTTTGTAGCCGGCCCAAAGGCCTCTAACGAGCAATACAAGGAGAGCTTGGCGTATGCGAGGAAGGTCTAACTTTTTTCCAGTTCTTGGACCTCACCTGAGGTGTGAGCTCGCATCTTAGCCCTGGAGTCTCTTAGCAGGCTCCTGCTGGAGGGCCCGTTCCAGTGGTCGGCGGGGGCCCGTCCTCCCCGGAGTGCCGTAGTGAGACGCACTGGCATCTCAGCTGGACTAGATCCCCTCATTTTGGCCAATTAAGCGAATATCTGCTGCTATGTAGCCAATTCTGCGTATCTCAGTGAAAAGGTCCAAGTAAAGGTCACATAAAGATGGTGACAAGGGGCCGGTGAGATAGTTCAGTGGTCTAAAGCATGCTTAGGCAACCACAGGGACTGTGGTTCAATTCCCCCGCACCACACGCTGTGCCAGCCCCACCCTTAGGGCAGGCTGAGCCAGCCACTAAATAAATAAATGAATGAATGAATGAATGAATGAATGATGGTGACAAGGGGCTTCATTTCTCCGGGGGACACAGCTTGGTAGGCTGTCACAAAATACCACAGCAAGTGCGGCTACGCTTGGTCAGGCATGGTGCTGCACGCCTGTAATCGCAGCACTCCGGAGGCTGAGGCAGGAGCATGGCAGTAAGTTTGAGGCCAGCCTGGGCTACAC
Organism: Capromys pilorides; assembly: GCA_004027915.1. Lineage (NCBI taxonomy): Eukaryota > Metazoa > Chordata > Mammalia > Rodentia > Capromyidae > Capromys > Capromys pilorides. Next base: position 19,197 of record PVKN010011445.1, on the reverse strand, counting down.
AAGCCAGTTCAAGGCCAGCTCAAAGCACAGTGAGACTCTCTCAGAAGAAAACGAAGGTCCACGCTTCCACCGCGCCTAGTGCAGATGCTTCGGGCCATTTAAGAATCGTTTTTGTAGGTGGAACTGATGATTAATTAGCTTGATCTCAGAAATAAATTTCATTGGTGAAATGAAAAGAATGAGAGACATGTGGCTCACTTAGCGGGCAGCGCAGGGCAGCGCAGGGCAGCGCAGGACTCCACAGTCCGCCGCCCCCGCTTAGCTCCCTAAGGGAGCGGGCGGCCAGCCGCGGGTGGGCTCAGAGCTTCTGACTGCGTCTTGCTCGCCCGAGAGCTCGGAGCCCAGTTTGTGGCGTGCTGGTGTTCCCGCGTGTGCACACCTTTCTGTGAGTGTGACCGGAGAGAACGGGCGCTGCCGGGACATGATGGGGCGGCCAGAACTGGCGCTAGGAACGGCACGTTCCTGCTTTGCCAATGAACGTTTGGTTATAGGGTGGCAGAGTTTGGACAGAGACATTGTTTTATGATTTCTGTAGCCCGGTTGGTGGGGAGTAGCTGATACTTCAGCCAAACGAAACAAAACAGAACAAAACCTAGGAATCTTGATTTTGCCAAATTGGTTTAAATCACAGTAGAGTACAGCTACCCAAGTCACCGCCTATGGCATCCTCTCTATAAAAGTCTCTACTTTCTTGTTGTTGTTTTTGAGACAAGATCTCACTATGTAGCCAGGCTGGCCTCAAACTCCCAGTGATCCTCTTCTTCAGCCACCCAGGTGCTGAGATTACAGGTGTGCGCCACCACGCTGCCTTTAGTTCAGCACTTAGCAGTTACCAGAGAACATGAGGGCAAGACCAAGAGATGAACCCTGATGGGTCTAACCTGGGAGGCCTTAGCTCACACCAAACTCTGATCGCCACTGATGTGTGTTAATAAAGTTTTATTGGAACCTAAATATACCCACTTGTTTGCATTTTGTCTCAATGGCTTTCTCTCTATAGCTGTGTGGTTTCAAAAGAGGATGGATGGGTGTAGAGCCCCCCAAACCTGATATACTTATTCTCTGGCCCTTCACAGAGAAACTCTATTGAACTTTGGCACGGAATTGTGCCAGTCCCCCAAGGGCTGGGAGCCCCTACAGAGGCAGACTCTCAGCTGGGCACAGTGGCACACACCTGTAGTCTAACTACTAAGGAGGCTGAGGTGGGAGGATCGAAAGTTCAAGGCCAGCCTGTGCAACTCAGTGAGACCTTGCCTCAAAACAGCGCTGGAATGTAGCGAGGGGTACAGAAGAATCTCTGGTACCACCAACAAAAACTAAAGACATCAATAAAGATGGATACCCTTGTGCCTCGCCCTAGCCCATGGAACTGCAGTATTTAGGGAATGAAAGGTCCTAAGAAGTAGTAAACGAATTCCACCATTGGGGCAGGCCCAGGATCCCTCATTTCTCCAAGCTCGGTGTGTGGCTCCCCAGGGTACACAAAGGGCCTGGTGGTAGGGAAGAAGAGGCAGGAACCATGGCGCAGCGGCACCGCCATCGCCTGTCTGTCCTCTCCTGGGGGTGGAGAGCCGCCCCACCCTGCCCCCAGTGGGCCTGACCCTGAGCCTCTCCCCTACCCTTTTCAGTATTCTGAGCCAAGTTTTGCCAAGTTGCCCAGGCTGGGCTCCAATGACAACCCTCCTGCCTCAGCCTCGTTAAGGGGCCACCACGCCTGCCGTGCTGGGGGCCCTCTGTTGATGGGGACCGTCTTCCTCAGAAATCAACCCTCAGCAGAACTGTCTAGGGGACCCACACACTTCCAGGCCTGACGTAGGCATCCTGCAGCTGCCCCACCTCTGCCCCTGGATCCTGCGCATGGTAGGCAAGTACTTATTCTACTGAGCTCTCTCCCTAGCCCTTGACACTTTTCTTCTTCCTTTTTTCCTTCTTCTCTTTCTCCTCCTCTCTTTTCCTATTCCTCTTCCTTTTCCTCCTGCTCCTCCTACTCCTCCTCCTTCTTCATATGCTATTTATTTATTCATTTATTTTGGGAGATCAAAAGATTTCACAATCATACACTAGAATGGAACTCAGGACCTCACACATACCAGGCAGGTGCTGTGCCCCTGACATATCTTTGGACCCTTACATGATTGATTGATTGATTGATTTTAATTTATTGTGGAACTGGGGATCAAACTCGGGACCTTGCATTTGCCAGGCAGTCACTGAACTGCATAGCAAGACCCTGCATCAAATAAATAAAGCCGTGGGGGACAGACCAGTCTACACGGCAGCATTAAGGCAACAAGATAAAGAAACAGACCCAGTTCAGCTGGAGAGGGATGTTGGCACCGCCCTCTCCGAAGAAAAACTCAATGATTTTCGTGATGAACAAACTGGACAGTTACAGGAACTGCTGCAAGAAGGTACTAAACTGAACAAGCAATTTAGTAGTACTGAGTCTACAAACCCCAAACTTTAGCAACTGTAATAAAGCTTGAAAAGCATGCAAGGGCCCAGGGACATAGCTCAGGAGCACAAGTACCTGCCTGGCAAGTGCAAGGTCCTGAGTTCAATCCCTAGTTCCATAAATAAATAAATAAATAAAAGCATGCAAGGGTCCAAAGATATGTCAGGGCACAGCACCTGCCTGGCAAGTGTGATTATGGTATGATTGTGAGATCTTTTGATCTCCCAAAAATAAATGAATGCATAGCATGTGAAGGAGGAGGAGAAGGAACAGAAGGAGGAGAAAGAAGAGGAGGAGGAGTAAAGGAGAGGAGAAGAAAAAAAGGAAGAGGAAGAAGAAAAGTGTCTGTCTAGGGCTAGGGAGATAGCTCAGTAGAATAAGCACTTGCCTAGCATGTGCAAGGGCCTGAGTTCAATCCCCAGTTCTGCAAAGAAAAAGAAAAAGAAAAAAAAAGTGTCTGTCTAGCTCTGGGCAGGGTGGCAAATACCTGTAATCCCAGCACTTGGGAGGCTGAAGCAGGAGGATAGCCATGAGTTTGCTGGGTTGCATAGTGAGATCCTATCTCAAAAAAAAAAAAGCAGAGGGGAGGCTGTGGAGATAGCTCGGTGCACTAAGCACCTGCCTGGCAAACTCACGGGCCTAAGTTCAATCCCCTGTATCACATGCCATCCATGCCTGTAATCCCTGCACTGCGGAGGCTGACACAGGAGGATCACTGTGAGTCTGAACTGTGTAGCAAGATCTTGCATCAAATAAATAAATAATTTTTAAATGTTTAAAGAAAAGTAGTTCCAGGGTTTTGCATTTTATTCTCCTGACCTCAGAATCTTCCGATGTCCTTGTGTTCTTGTGTGCCCAGCTTGGTGCGTTGACTTTGAACTTCAAGTTTGTCCCTTGTACCCACGAAATGGCTGCCACAGCTCCAGGTGGCATAGATAGATGATAGATAGATGATAGATTATGATAGATAGATCATAGATGAATGGGTAGACAGACGGACGGAAGGACAGAGGGACAGATGTTATGTTTGTGTCTAGGTTTCCCCCCAAAGCCTCATGCAGTCCTAGGTTGGCTTCTGGAATTTGTAATTAGTTGCTGCCATGCAAGGTTGCCCTCTTCCCTGTGCCACCCTGCCTTGGAGCCAGCTGAGTATGGACTGAAACCTCCAGTAACTGTGAGCCAAATAAACCTTTCCTTCCTTCATTCTGGGTGTTGGGTATTCGTCCCAGCAATGAGAGAAGAGAAACTAAGACAGTGAGCACACACGGATCTCATCGTGTAACGGCAGCCCCGCGCAACCCCTCGATCATGTTCTGTACAGATCATGCGGACGGTCGCCACCCCCTTTCTGTTTCCCACCATTTGTCAACCCCGGGCCTCTTCTTTTTCTTCCCAGGAGACTGAGTTCCACCCTGATGTGGCTGTGGGTATTTGTCCCAGCAATGAGAAAAGAGTAACTAAGACAACAGACAACAAACAGATTTGCAAGAAAGATCGCTCTTTCTCTTTTTGACCCTGTCAGCGGCAGCACCATTTTCCCAGAAATGTAATCCCGGCCAGGTCACCCCACCTCTCATCGGTCCCAATTGTGCACCGTGCCAACTGCCTGGGCTGGAGACGCACGCAGGATTGCCTTCCCAGGCCCGGGCCCTTACTGCCAAGAGCAGGGGCGGGGCCCTGGCGCGGATGCCGGCAAACCTCTCAGCACACCCAGCCCTGTGCACAGCGGTGCGAACCAGCGGCGCTGACTAACCCTCTGCGTCCCCGGGAGGACATTCTGAGCCCCTGAGCATGTGGGGTTTAATCAGCAAAGAAATAATTAAATAATGAGTATCACATGGAAAACACCCGGGCTCTGCCCAGCTGATGATTTGCTTCCCCTCCCCGCTTCTCTTCTCTTTTCTGATTCCTGTTTTGTTAACATAGCTTTCAAAAAGACTACAGCATCATGGATTTTGAAGTTGACACCTTAAATTTTACCATAATTCAAACAATTTTTTTTTTTTTAGTAAGAAATAGAAAACAGGCCGGGCATGATGATGCACGCCTGGAATCCCAGCTCTCTGGAGGCTGAAGCAAGAGGATCACCAGGAATTGGAGGCCAGCCTGGGCTACATACTGAGACCTCAATGCCTGCTTCGAAAGCCCAAGGTCTTGAGTTCAATTCCCAGTGGAAAGGAAGGAAGGAAGGAAGGAAGGAAGGAAGGAAGGAAGGAAGGAGAAAGAAAAGAGAAAAAGAAATATTCTCAAGGAAAAAAGAACAAGATGATAGGGCTGGGGCTGGTGCTAAATGGCAGAGTGCAAAGCGCTTGCTTTGACCTTCAGGAAGGCAGGGAGGGGGTGAAAGAGGAAAGATGGCTCAGTGGTCTAGAGCGCCTGCTTGGACAAGCTTGGGCAGCCACAGGACTGCAGTTCGATCCCCGGCACCACATGCTGCTTCAGCCGCCCCACCCCACCCCAGGGCAGGCTGAGCCAGCCAGAACACAAATAAATAAATAAATAAATGAGGTTTAAAAAATAAAATAAAATAAACTTTAAAAAAAAAAGAGGAAAGAACTTTACTGGAACCCAGGTTTCATTACACGGCTTGGCGGCTTGATGAGATATGTGTTAACTCGTGTATGGAACAGCACACACTAACTCTGGAAGGAGATCCCATAACGCTGGTGTTCTGGGGCTGTCCAGAGCATGCTGGGAAATCGTGGGTGGCTCTGAAATCCCCCCAGCTACGTTTCTAAGAATCAGTATCATTACACTTCTTCAGTGGTTCTGAATGGTTCTGAAAAAGAAATGTATGGAAAATCTTAAAACTCGGGATTTGGATACTTTTTTTTTTTTTTTTTTTTTTTGTCTTTTTGAGATAGGGTCTCGCTATGCAGTTCAGGCTGGCCTTGAGCTCACTTTTGTAGCCCAGGCTGGTCTCAAACTCGCACTGATCCTCCTGCCTCAGCCTCCCAAGTGCTGGGATTACAGGTGTGTGCCACCACACCCAGCCGGATACTTTTGAGCTATTATTAAAAGAAGGTTTTCCAAAGTCAATCTCTTTTCTGTTTTTATTTGTTTTTGAGAAAAAGGTCTCACTCTGCCGCTCGGACTGGCCTTGTGCTCACTTTTGTAGCCCCAAGGTGGATCTCCTAGAACTTGTATCAATCCTCCTGTCTCAGCCTCCCGAGTGCTAGGGTTACAGTTATGTGACACCAAGCCTGCTTCCAAAGCCAGGCTTCTGATGAGTCCCTTAGTTTGGTACCTGGAGAATTCCATTCCACTTACTTCTCATAACGTTCTAAGAAAAACTGTTGAGGTACCACATGAACATGCGTGCGCGCGCACGCGCACACACACACACACACCCCTTTGTATTCCAGAGCAGGCACACTCCCAGGTAGCTTTAGGGTTAACTGAATGAGGAAGCTTGTCCCTATTTATAAACTCTCACTCTAGGATATTTTATCGGGTTGTTGATTAAATGATATACAGCTGGCCCCGTTCCATTGCGTGAACTAAGTGACCCGTGACTTCCAGGTGAATGAGGAGCATCCTCTCCCTTGTGACAACAGCTGTGCTGGGGCATCAGGGCCACACGTCTTGGACCAAGCAAGGGACAAACCGCCTGGCTAAGTCCAGCCTCTAGAACCCTCCATGTTGGACAAGTGCTAACTCACCACAGTCCGCTAAAGCTCAGCACTCCAGCCCTGCCCCCCACCCAGGACGCCCACTGGGCCCGCGTCCTCTGCCCCTCGAGCTGCCCTGTCGTCTGCCTGGCTAAGTCATTACCTGTCTCCATCTCTGCCGAGTTGGCTGAGGTACCACAGTGCTGGGCCCAGCATAGGCGACACTCGCCGGCCTCCTCAGAGGGACAGGGTACGGACTTCGGCTTGGACTTAGGGACGTTCCATCCTGTACTGGCTGAGACAGCGCTTCATGTACCTGAGTTTTCATCTTACTTAGCAAATAAAAACAGTAAGGAGGGCCGGCAAGATGGTTCAGTGGTCTAAAGCGCCAGCTTAGGAAAGCTTAGGCAACTGCAGGGACCAAGGTTCCATCCCCGGCACCACATGCTGCGCCAGCCCCACCCCCAGGGCAGGCTGAGCCACCACCAATAATAATAATAATAATAATAATAATAATAATGGAATTGTCCCATCCATCAAAACAAAACAAAAATAGTACGGTACACTGGGAGGAGGACCCGGAACTCTGTGCCATGACCCAGAATGGTAGGGTACACACATCGCCACTAACTTTGCTCACGAACATTTTTTTTCTTTAAACCTGGATAGCTTAAGCAGCTACAGACATCAGTTCTGGAAATCCATGAAAACAGAGCCATATACCAAGCATGGCACAATGACCCACAGCTCCAGTCCTGGCACTCTCAGAGGCTGAGGCAGGAGGATCAAAAGTTCAAGCCCACCCTGGGCAACTCAGGAACTTAGGGGGGGGCTTCGCTTTGGCCTTGGGACTTCTCTCCCTGAATTAAGCTTCCCAACGAGCGAGCCAGCAGCAAGGGCCAAGGAGCCTTCCCTGTAACTCAAATTTCCTCCACCCAGGGATCCCAGAACGGTGCTGCACACCCCGCAAGGCACAGGACAAAAGGAGGGCAAAGGCCACACAACTGCACGGGATTCCAGGGCGCAGTGAAGTCAGACTCCTCCTCCTCCTCCTGGGGGGTGGGTGCTCCCCACCCACTGCACACACACAATTCCACCCACTTCTCCCAAGGACGCTCTTCCTTCCTTTTACAGTGCGAAAGCCACACACACACATACACACACACATACACACACACACACACACACACACACACACGGAGCAGGAAGCTACACACAGGTTATTAGCGACAGTCCGTGATGAAAGGAGTCGCCAGGCATGGTGGTGCATGGCTGTAATACCAGCACTCCAGGTTACGGCAAAGGTCGGCTAGATAGCTCAGTGGACTAAGCACCTGCCTAGGCAGATGCAGGGACCCAGGGCCGATGCCTAGCACGCCCTTGCACGCCCTACTGACCCGGTGCCCCGAGGCACAGGCTTGTAATCCCAGCGCTTGGGAGGCTGAAAACAGGTTCATTAGGAGTTCGATCTATGCAGTTAGACCCTGGACTAAACACATGAAAAAAAAAAATTTTTTTTAAAAAACAAGGCTGAGGCCGGAGAATCATTGAGTTTGAGACCAGCTTGGGCTACAAAGTGAGCTCAAGGCCAGCTGGAATTGCATAGCAAGACTGTCACAAAAAAAAAAAAAAAAAAAATCAAATAAATTTGAGAAGTTAAACAACCAATTCTTGGGCTTCAGGCAGCTCGAGGCTACTGTGGAGGCACAGGAGCTTTGTGCAGAAAGCAGGTGAGAGTCTGAGCAGCCTCAGAGAGGGAGCATTCAGGGAGCCGCTGGCTGCAGCAGCGCACGGCACTTAAGGGTCTGCCAACAGGACCCGGGAAGCACAACAAGAAGTGTCATCCCAGGGGCCGGCGGGATAGCTTGGTGGACTAAGCGCCTACTTTGGCAAGCGCAGACCAGGGTTCTATCCCCAGTCCCGGCTCCCTGGGCGCGCGGAGACAGCTACCGTGTCAGGGCATGGTGGTGCACTCCTATAATCTCAGCGCTGGGGAGGCTGAGGTAGGAGGATCGGTGTGAGTTCGAGACCAGCCTGGGCTACAAAAGTGAGATCAAGGCCAGCCTGACCTGCATAGCGAGACCCTGCCTCAAAAAGACAAACAAACAAAAAAAAAAAGGAGTGTAAAGGGGTAAAGAGGCAGGTGCATCGGACAGATGCCTGCGACGCTCTGGGTATGAGCTGCATCTGCAGCAGACGCCTAAAACCAAGAGTCACGGCAGGAGCTTCGCCCAGATTTACAGCTAATTTTCAAACAATGCATAAAACATTTTAATTAAATACACCAGAGATGAATTTTAAAAAGTAAACATGTGCATGCATATTTATGCACGTTTATGTTAGAGAGACCTGTCACTCGGGCAAGGAGTATCAGCTCTCTAGGGAGCTCCGGAGTTTAGGGCGCTAGGCACAGAGTAAGGCACACTAGCCTTTACACCTCACGTTTTGTACTGTTGACCTTGTTCAAGAGAGTCCTGCGTCACAAAACACAAGCCGGCAGGGTGGCCCATGGCTGTCGTCCCAGCACTCGGGAGGCTGAGCCAGAAGGGCCGCTGTGCGAGGCCAGCTTGGGCTACACAGCGAGACCCTGTTTCAACCCCCCAATCCCAAAGAGCGAGAAAGCGAAGAGCCAGGAAACATTCCCACTGCGCCCCAGCTGCCGAGCGCGCGCGCCCGCCGTCCCTGCGGAGCAGCGGAGCTGCCTTCAGGGGAGCGTGATGACCCGGCGCCGGCTGAATCCCGCGGGGGCAGCGCTGCGGGTGGCGGCGCAGCATCCCCCTTCCCGAGCCCGCACGCTCCCTGGAGCTCCCGAGCCTCGGTCGGCCGTGGGCGACTCGGGGCAGCCCGGCGCACGGCGTCCGCGACCGAGCGCATCGGAGGGGGCGCGGTCCCCTTTTCCAAGCCGAGCCCCGCGCGCCGGGTGCGCGTCCGGTGCTGCAGCGCGGCTGGGGCGCCCCCCTCGCGAGCAGCGACGTCCTCCGCGTCGAAGTCCGGCCGGGCCGTGCCCGCAGCCACGGAGACCGCGGCGGGGAAGAGCGTCCCCCGTGCGAGCCCAGGGAGACCCCGCTTCCCTCTTCCTCCGCCGCGGACGAGCGTAGAACGATGTACGAAAAGGCAGGAAACGACTTCGCGAGGCAGTCTGAAGAGCCCTGCGAGCGAGAGGGCGCGCGCCCGCACCCCAGCACTCAGGAGGCCGAGACACGAGGACAGCTCGGGCTGCAGAGCAAGACCTCGTCTCCCAACAAGGCACCAACAGGCGGACGTCCCGCCGTGTTTCAGAAGCCGCGGTCCCGCTTCGCGGGCGTCATGGCTACCGACCTACACCCGCTTTGCAAAGGCCCGCCGCCGTCCGAATCCGCCGCCCGCGCCGCTTCCCGGCGAGGACAGGGGCAAGGGGTCCCAGCTCCCGGTGTCGCCCGCGCCCCGCTTCGGGCGCCGCCGGGGAGACGTCGGTCGCGCCGGACCGCGGTCGCAGCTCGCGCGCGGCTCGGGGCTGTGACAGGTGCGCGACACAGACGCCCCGCGCCCAGGTCTCGGCTTCTCCCGGGCGCCGCCGCGCGTTCCTCCAGCGCCCGCGACCGAGGGAGAAACGGTAGGAACCACGCTCAGGACCGGAGAAAGAAAAAGAAAAGGAGGAAGAACAGCGGGCGAGGGTCCGGCCTCCCGGCGCCAGACCGACGCGACGTCGCGTCTCCAAGGCAGCGGGTGACGTCACTGGGCGCGCCGCCCCCGCCGCGCTGCGTCGGCGCCTGAGGGGGCCTCCGCCTTTTCCCGGTCGCGCGAACTTTGCTCCAAGTCCGACTTCACCCGGGAGGGAAGGAGGGCACGCGGCGCCGGTAGAGCGCCCAGGACACGCCCACGCGGGCGTCGGGCCCTCGCTTGACAACTTCTCGTTGCTTGGCTTTTGTTTTTGAAGGGTATTGAGGTCGCTGTGTCGAGTCTCGACAGGACTGGGGAGCTATGGTCTGAGAGGCAGGACCCAGGCCCCACGGGGGTTTTGGTATTCTGTGGCGACAGCCTTCGGCTGTGCGTCCTGAGGCGAGTGCACCGCGGCGTGGTGTTGGGCTTGAGAACGGAAGCCAAGGAGAGGGCGGGGCAGAGAAGACGGCTGAGCCTCCAGGCTCCTCCTACCCCGCGACGCCCCGCCCACCCCGGCAAGCCCCGCCCACCCAGCCATTTCCCCGCAGCGGCCTTTTTTTTTTGCCTCGGGTCCGCGCCTGCGTCGGCCCGGGAGGCGGAGCGTGGCTCCCGGGTCCCGGCGTCTTCCGGGGGCCCAGACCTGCGGTGCGGGGTAAACAGGACGCCGGAAGCAGCGTTTTCTGAGGATGTTACCCCACTTCGAGTGCTGCGTCGGACTTAGAAGAGTAAAAGAAATGCAGGGCAAAACACAAACGGAAAAGAGAAGCGAAATTCATATATATACATATAGAACATGTATGTCCTACATGTGTGTCCTGTGTGTATAAATATACTTATGTACTTGACTGTGTTTTGCAGCGTACAAGATCACACTCCTAGGAGAAAACTGCCTTCGCTTATTTGATTGTGAAGCCGGGCACAGGAATGCGCATAGGGCCTTTAGCTTATTATTATGACTATTACGTGGGATCTGTTTACCAGCTCCTGTTCCCCCTCCTTTGTCATTGAAGCTGCGCGTGCCTTTGTCTCCCGCTTCCTCCACCCACCCACTAGGCAAGTCTGAGCAGGAAATGTAGAAGTGAGCTGGAGACCCGGGAGGCAGTTTGCGTTCGAAAGAATCCAGGGCAAAGATGCCTGCAGTTATGCACTCGATTTCCACATCTGGAACTCCAGGCAGGGGTCTTTCCCTGGCCCAGCTGCTGCTGAGGTGGGGCAGGAATGTGGCAGTGCAGCGAGCGCACACTGCCTCCATTGTGTCCGGAGGGGCTGCTGGGAGCCCTCGTAATTGGCTTGTGACCCTCCCCATTAAGAGTGAAGACAGATACGTGAATGAGCTGAGTTCCGCCGACATATGCGGTGCGTTAGCTAGCGGGGCTCACACTTCTCCGAACATCTCCACGATCACACTAGTAATTAGGCGTTAGGACTGGCTAACTTCGGGGAGAATGAATAAATACTGGGGAAGGGGCCGGGGAGACAGCTCCATGGCACAAGTGCCTGCCTGGCAAGTGCAAGGTCATGAGTTCAAACCCTAGTCCCGCCAAATAAATTAATTAATTAATTAATTAAATACTGGAGAAGTGGAGTGATTTCTCTGCATGCGCCGCGTGGGGTTCTGGGGGTGATTCTTCAATTTGGGGAGCCTGGGAAGCTTCTGTGACTGCCATGGAGCGCGAAGAGCAAGGGGCACTTGTCAGATCCTGGCAGGCAAACTTGGAAGATGCAGACCCCCGCTGTGGTTAGGAACGGCTGGCCGGCTGGCCGAGGAGCCAGAGAACTGGAGGTGGTTAGTTCTAGGTTACGGTCACCTCAGCTCCTTAGGGGGAGGAAGTAGGGGGGCTGAGGATGGGCGGCGGCGGCGGCGGCGGCGGCGGCGGCGGCGGCGGCACCAGGACTTCCTGGGTTTAAAGCACAGCGTGCTGCTACCTGAGGCCTGGGACAGGAGCTTCACCTCTCCACACTTGGAAAACGGGAGAGAGAATTTCCACGCCACGGAGACTTCCGCAGTGGTCACTAAATTGTTAAATATCCAGAAACAGCATGGAGCGTAAGGAAGGACTTTGCTCTTTCAGTTTAACAAATGCATTAAAAGGCTGACCGGTTGTCCTGTGAGTGGATGGTAAGGTCCGATTAGGGGGACACAGCCGTTACTTTCTAACGCCAGAGGATAGATAATGGCATGGTGCGTAGGAAGAGTGCTGTTTTGTAAAAACCTTTTATTACATAGATGTGTGCATGCATGCAGCATATTGGAGTCCATCATAAAAAAAAATGTATTTTTTAATGGATCAAGTTTTTTCCAAATGTTGAGAAACCTGCAGTCAAATAATTTCGGACAAGGGGCTGGAAGTGGAGCCCAGCGGCAGCGTGCTTTCCTAGCATGTAGGAGGCCCTGGTTCAGTCCCGTACAACACACACACACACATACACACACGCGCGCGCGCGCGCGTGCACAAGCATGTGCACACTTGCAACTTGAAAAAAACACAACAGAGTAGTTAAATTAATTCTGCTCTGTTCCTTTGCGGCTCACCTCCCATCACTAATAACAGAGACTAATTTCAGGGGCTCATTTTTTACTGGTGTCCTAGAAATATTATTGCAGAAAAGCAATATTATTGCTTTGTGTGTTGATGGTCGTCCTGTTTATCTAAATAGAAAAGAAGCTTTAGTTTATTTATTTTTCTTTGCGGCACTGGGGTTTGAACTCACGTTCTTGCACTTGCCGGGCAGGCACTTATGCCGCTGAGCTATCTCCAGGCCCGAGAAACTTTATTTTGCTTTTACTTGTTTTATTTGCACTTCATCCCGCTGGGTGGACCCTGGCTGGCCCCTTGCTGGGTGAGTGGCTTCCCTGCTCCTCAGATGAGTGACCCGGGGTCGGGGTCACAGAGCCATTGTCTCAGATCCACCCACCTGGCCTTGGTGTACCCCAAGCCCCAGTCTCAAGCTCCTGTCACCTCCTTCTTGGAAACCATATCAACTCCTCACCAGTGTCACCGTAGCCTCCTCCCTGGTCTCCTGGTGCGCGCGCTTGCTGGCCTCCGCGGTGGCCATGCACGGCGGCCCCTCCTGCCTTCCCTGGAGCTCTTGCCGGGCTTCGTGGGAGGACAACCGAACTGCTCCCTTGGCCCTTGTGTTGGTTTCCCAGGGCTTCTGCAGCAAAGGACAACAAAGTAATGGGCTTTAACAGCAGAAATGTAGGTCTGGCCAAATAGCTCAGCGGATTAAAGTGCCTGTAAGCGGGCACAGGGCCACGGGTTTGATCTCTGGGTATGCTCCACCCCCAGGGGTGGGGGTGGGGGTGAGAGAGCAATTGAGACTGGGCGTGCTGATGCAACGCCTGTAATCCCAGGGCTTGGGAGGCTGTAAACAGGCGGATCACTAGGAGTCTGATCTAGTAGTGAGACTCTGAGCACCCTGTAGACACTTCCCTAAAACACTAGATAGATAGATAGATAGATAGATAGATAGATAGATAGATAGGCAGATAGATAGGCAGATAGATACAGAAATGGATTGCCTAACAGTTCAGAATCAAGGTGTCCCTAAGGCCATTTTCTCTCTGAAATCTCCCCGCCCCCTACCAGCAGCTCGGCTGTCACACTCATTGGGCCTACACCGCTTACGGCTCCAGTTTCTGCCTCTGTTGTCCTATGACTTTCTTTCTCCCTGGGTGTCTGTGGAGTGGTTGCTTCGCCCCTCCCTTTACTCTTTGCTGCTTTCCACCGCCATGAATCACTGCTCTCTGCCCTGTGCCTCTGCCTTGGAGCCAGCCAAGTATGGACTGAAACCTCCAGTAACTGTGAGCTAAACAAACCTCTCCCTCCTTCATTTTGTAACTAACGTAGCCACCACACCCGGTGAAATTCTTTTCCGTTTCAGCCAGGGACTCATGATGTCCTTCAGTTACACAGGCTGGCTTCACGCCGGCAGTCCTCCTGCCTCAGCCTTCCAGAGTGTCGGGATTACAGGCGTGTGCCACCACAAGCAGCGCGGGGTAGCTCTTAACAGTCAAGTATTTCATTGCAAATAAAATTATATATACATCATAAAAGACATTCAATTTAGACTTTGCCATTATTATTTTTCATAACTGTCCATCCAGTCAACTACCTGTAACACTTGTCGTGTGTGGTGAAAAGTGGCACGTCCATCCGTTCCTTTTCCACAGAGCAGCCCATGCCACCCAGGCCTGGCAGTGCATCCCTGTCACCACGGCATTCAAGGCGGGGGTGGGAGGTGGGGGGGGGGTGTTCCTCTCACTGCAGTGGGCTCAAAGCCAACCTGAGCTGTGCAGCAGGACTCTAAAAGAATGAGTCACACCACAAGTACCTTTGAATCCTCTGCCTCTGTACGGGTCCAGCTTCATCAGTGACAAAACAGTGACAAAATCAACGTGAAGCAGGAAGTGGTTCCTTAGGCTCATTTCCTAATGAGATCCACGGGCCCAAGCCAAGATGACATCTTGGCCAAAGCAAGCCCGTGGCCCAGATTCCAAGGGTCAGCGCCAGACCCCGAGCTTCCGTGAGGCAAAGCCAGGGTGCAAAGGGGTGTGCACAGGGGTGGGAAGGACGCTCCCCACGTTCCCCAGGTGGCACGAGGGCTTCAGTTTATGTATGTGCTTATTGTGGTCAATATTGAATTATCCCATTCACTGAACTTTTTGAACTTTGGTTTATCTATAAAATGATAATGAAGGCGATGACTCCATTGGAAACACGATTAAGAGTCATCACTGGGCGTGGTGGCACACGCCTGCAATCCCAGCCCTGAGGAGGCTGAGGTAGAAGGATCGCTTTGGGAGCTCGAGGCCAGCCTGAGCTACATAGTGAGTTCAAGGCTGGCCTGGCTATGAAACAAGACTGAGTAGCAGAAAGACAAAAATAGGGGCTTGGGGAGATAGCTCCGTGGCACAAGTGCCTGCCTGGCAAGTGCAAGGTCGCGAGTTTGAACCCCGGTCCCGCAACAAAAAAAAAAAAAAAAAAAAAAAAAATTGAGACACAATTCGTGTCCCATAAATTTTCTCCACCAAAAGCCACAGTTCGGTGGTGTGTCACACAGTCACCAAGCTGTCACCCTCGCCCTGCCCAACTTGAGCATGGCACCAACTGCGCTGCAAGAGAACCCTGTCTCTGCTTTCTGCGGCCTCTCAGTGACGCTGCGCACATCCAGGCAGTGGCTTCTGTGGACCCGGGTCTGCCTTCCCATGGCCCTAGCTGCTGCTGCGCTGTTGCCCTGTGTTCCAATATGGCAGCGCCTTGTTGCTTTCCTACGAGCGCCTTCCCACGATTCCAACAGCACCACGTTTCCACAACTTTTTGTTATTTCCATCTCTTATTATAGCCCTCTGGTGGGTCTAATCCATTTCTTCAGGGTGCTTTCCACTGACACAGGGTCTTCATATTTTGTGGAGGACTGGGGAGATAACTCTATGGAATAAATGCTTGCCTGGTAAGCGCAAGGTCCTGAGTTCAATCCTTGATACCACACACACACAAAAAAATTTTTCACTTAATTTTTTGTGACTTCCCATTTGAAATCTTCATGAAAGCTCTAGGTTAGCTCCTCTGAAAGCCCATTCATCACAGTGGCCTATAACTCCAAGGGCTTTGTAGACCTGTTCCAAAGCCACCTACCAGGGCTAGAGAGATAGATCCGTGGCACAAGTGCCTGCCTGGCAAGTGCAAGGTCGTGAGTTCGAACACGAGTCTTGCAAAAAAAAGAAGAAAAAAAGCCACTAACCTATGACCAAGGGGATCCCATGGGCCCCAAGAGAAGTGTAGAGGACCCCTGTGAACACCTGAGCTGCATCAGAGGTGGACTCAGAGAGAAGGACCGAGGCCCGGCTGTGAGCCCAGGACCCAGCGGTCGAGGCCCAGGCAGTGCAGGTGTCCGGGTCCCTCTGCGTGTTCCCCGCCTGGCCCCCGCTCATCTTGTCTCTCAACTCCTGAAAGGCTTTCCTCATGTATGCAGCCAGCGTGGCAGACTTCTCCCAAGGTGACGCTGTTGAGAGGGCCCGATGGAATAGCACTGGCCGTGCGTCCAGGCTGTGTCCTCAGCGCCGTCTCCGTGTGACTCGCTTCCCTAGGCGCAGGGCGAGTGCCCCACGGCGTGGCCCCTGCAGGTCAGTTTACAGCGCGTTCTCTTCAGCCTACAGAGTGTTTCTGTAAGTGGGGAAAGCCGGCCATGGGTGGTGGTGCAGGGCTGTAATCCCTGCACTTCAGAGGCTGAGGCAGGAGGATGCCCTTGATTTTGAGACCAGCCTGGGCAACAAAGTGAGCTCAAGGCCAGCCTGCACTGCATATGGAGACCCTGTCTCAAAAAGACAATAATAATTTTAGAAGCTGCATTTGAATTGTTAAGAAGACCTTAACTTACTGGTACTTTTAGTATTTCTAAGCTGAGCGATGCCTGTTTTTGTTACCAACAGGCGTTGCGATTTTGGCTTGCCAGCTTAGAGCTCCAACTTAAACATCGGCTTAAGCATATTTACTGCATTAACAAGGAGCCCGTAGATCACTGACCCAAGAATGTGAAGTTCAAGGTTGCTTATGTATATATTTTAACTTGCCCTCTAATTACAAAATCGCTGCTTGTGTTCCAGCAATCATTTGCATGTTCCAGGCAAGAAAAAGGAAGAAGACAAAATGGTTTCTGCTTGGCCCATAAAGCCCCTTCACAAAGCATCCTCCATGCCTTTGTTCTGCTTCGTTTTAGGAAAAGGGTGAAGCTGAGAGAGAGACTTCCTGTCTCACCTGCGGAAGGTCCTGAACTTGATTCCCAGAACCAATAGATAAATAATTGTACGAACTGGGATGCAGCCAGGGACACTGTTGTCTCAGCAGCGTGAGTCCCTTTGCTTAAGGAGGAGAAGTGTAAGGCGGCAGTGAAAGCCTCTCCATTCTCCTTACGTCTCCACCTCTCAACATTTAGGCTTTTCTTTCAAGGAGAGCATACACGAGGCCTTCAGCCTGTGTTTGCAAATAAAGTTTTATTTAAAAACTGGCATGTTCACTTGTTTACCTATGACTGCTTTTACACTATCAGAGCAGAGTGGGTTTGTTTTTTGTTTTTGTTTTTTTTCTTTTTCTTTTTTTCTTTTTTTTTTTTTTGTGGTTCCAGTGATTGAACTCAGGCCCTTGTGCTCTGCGCCTACTGAGCTATTTCCCCAGCCCTATTTTTTTTTTCCATTTTAAATATTATTTTGTTTTCTATTTTAAACGCAGAGTTTAGGAGTTGTCACAAATGACCAGCCAAACAGCTGGATTGAAGTGGATTGAAGCCCCTGTAAGCAGGCCCAGGGGCCACGGGTTTGATCCCCAGGCCTGCCATGCCGGCCCCACCTGCAGGGCAGGTAGAGATGGCTATTGAGACTGGGCATGGTGGTGCGCGCCTGTAATCACAGCTCTTGGGAGGCTGTAAACAGGTGGATCCTTGCGTGAGTCTGATCTAGTAGTTCGACCCTGAACACACTGTAGACTGTGCCCTAAAAAAAAATACAGGAAAAAGGAAAAAGAAGTTGCTACAAAGACAAGTGTGGTTTGGAGTTTCCAAGGGGAACAATGCATACAGGACACATTATATAAGGGTTTTCTTAGTTGTTTTTCGTTTTTTTTTTTGTTTTTTTTTTTGGTTTTTTTTTTTTTTTTTCAGGACCGGGGTTCAAACTCATGACCTTTGTCTTAGTTACTCTTCTCTCCTTGCTGGGACAAATACCCGGCACTCAAAATGAGGGACGGAAAGGTTTATTTAGCTCACAGTTACTGGAGCTTTCAGTCCACACTCAGCTGGCTCCAAGGCAGGGTGGCACATGGCAGAGGGCAGCCTTTCACGGTGGCAGCTAAGAGCAAGAGCACAGGGAGGGGTAGCAGCAGCTCAAGCGCTGACTTCTCTTCCTTCCTTACCCTGAAATGCAAATCACCTGCCCCAGGGGAGGGGCAGCACCCACACCCACAATAAATGCTCACAAATGCCAGAAGCTGCCCCACGACTGCATGAGGTTAACCATAACAACCTGGCACTTGCCAGCCAGGCACTTGTGCCACAGAGCTATCTCCCCCTTTTGTTTTGTTTTTGAGACAGTTTCCTTACACAGTTCAGGCTGACCTTGAGCTCATTCTGTAGGCCCGGCTGGTCTTGAATTTGCAGCGATCTGCCCGCCTCAGCCTCCCAAGCGCTGGGATTACAGCCATGTACCACCACACCAGGCTATAAGATTATTTCATAATGAATCACCCCAAACACCATATACAAGAGGGCAGGAAATCCGTCCGCACGCTCAACTCCAGAGACTCCCGCTGAGGGCCTGATCGCAGCATCCGGTGTGAGTCCAGCTGGACACCTCCTCAGGGACAGCGAGGTCCCCAGCTCCTCCAAGGATGAGGCGAGCTGAGTTCCCAGCAGGACAGCCGTGCAACAAGCTTCTCCAGGAGACTGAGCAGCGCACCACGTTCCCCTCCGCAGCCACGAAGCCACATGCAAGTTGTTCACGTTCACAAACACTCATTGAGGACACAGGCCTCAGATTGTCGTAGGCAGCTGAATTAGATAGAAATATTATAGCCGTCAGACAGGGCCAGGCCCTCAAGGACGACATGGAAAACAAGGTGACTTTGCGACTAGAGACAGACACTCCTCTGTCTGGGCCAGATCTCAAGACAAAAGTAAACAGAAGCAGCCACAGACTTCCCTAAGGGTGGGCATCAGGGATTGATACGCTAAGTCTCAACCACCTTGAAAGAGCCCCAGCCCAAGCCCACTAGGTGGTATTCTTGCCCACTTGCTACGCGACTTGCCTTCCCACTGGAGCCCAATTTTAATCAATTTTGCCTGAGCAATGGTGCTTGCGATCTCATTGGTGGACCACAGCCCCACCTCTGACCCGCCTCATCACATGCCTTTGCTCTATAAAACCCCTGGAAAAGGCAATCTCCCGGGCAGCCCGCTCAGGTCCTCCTTCTGTCCCTTCTCTTAGATAGAAGCTTTCTTTCTATCAATAAATATTCTGTGCTTGACCTCCCTTTGTTCCTAAAATTCATTCCTTGATTTTAGAGAACACAAACTCCTCACAGGTACCTTTCAGGTTGGGAGATCATTTTTCCTGTATCAAGATCATTCTATAGGGCCGGTGAGATAGCTAAGAGGTCTAAAGCGCCTGCTTAGGAAAACTTAGGCAATTGCAGGGACTGCAGTTCGATCCCCGGCTCCACATGCTGTGCCAGCCCCACCCCCAGGGCAGGCTGAGCCGGCCATAATATGAATGAATGAATGAATGAATAAATACATAAATAAATAATTTTTAAAAAATAAAAAAAAAAGATCATTCTATAGCTCAGCTGTGGTGGCACACACCTATAATCCCAGCACTTGGGAGGCTGAGGCAGGAGGATCAGTGCAAGTTTGAGACCAGCCTGGGCTACAAAAGTGAGCTCAAGGCCAGCCTGAACTGCATAGTGAGACCCTGTCTCAAAAAGACAAAAAAAAAATCAT
>PVKN010011444.1:0-21651 GCA_004027915.1 Capromys pilorides | reverse complement strand
GTCTGAAAACTTGGTCATTTCACAACTAATTGGTACAAATGTTCCCCTGCCCAGTGTTTGCAGCTGGAGACCCACTTGTACTTTTTGTGACTGTTGCTATAATTAAGTACCATTCTTTTTTTCTTAGTTTAAGAATGCAAGTCCCACTGACTTTTCTCTTCAGTAAATTCAAGATTATGCAAGAGGGAATTACATACAGATAATTTCCCATATCTGGGATATACTATTTTACTTGAAAGTGACTACGTGGTAACCATTCAGATAGTTCTTTTTAAACTTTCCCACCGCTTCTCTAACAGTAAATATGAAGAAATGAAAAAGCGGTGCTTTCGCGCTTAGTATAGCATTACCATATCTCCTCACCCACCTTTTCCTAAGAGCAGTCTGGTGAGCCACTTCAAGATTTTGTGAATCTAGCTAAAGAGCGCCATTGGGGAAAGAAGTATCCAGAGTTTTCTTATTCACCATTGTTAAGGACAGCTAAAGAGTATGTGGAACCTAGGAGGAGATCAATAAATATTGGCCAAGTGAATGCAGTTTTTATTGTCCTCTGGGGTCTGAAACACCTCCAGGAAGATTAAATTGGGAATGAAGGGGTGAGGAGCTGTATTGTAGCTGCATTGCCCAGTACCATATGTGGGCATTTAAATTTAAATAGATTGAAATCAAAAGGTATACTTCAAGTGCTCAGTGCCCACCCGATGCACTGCTGACTACCATATTGGGTAGTACAAATGTTGGAGTTTTCTGTCACCACTTAAAGTTATATTAGTGCTCATACAGTACCAGTAGAGGTCTAAGTTTGTGGCCCCAATATTTTTAAAGTGAAACTCGCATGTGACCATAATGTAACCCCAACACAAAAAGCCCTTTTACAGCTCACCCTGTGCTGGGAACTCAGCCAAGAAAGATGGGTAGCCCACGAAAGTGCCTATCTCTTTGAGAATGATAGCCAAACAACTATGATACTGTTAGCAGTGCTGATATCCCACTGGCTACACTGGTATACATTTCTTCGGCTACAGTAGTAAAGTATCTGTACAAGTTAATGAAGAACTGCTGTTTTAAGCTCCTAACTCAGTCTGCCCTAGGGGCAGGGTTGGCATGGCATGTGGTGCTGGGAATAGAACCCCAGTCCCTGCACACTTGCCTAAGTTCACACTTTAGACCGCTAAGCTATCTCGCCAGCCCTCCTCTGCTACCTTCTTATGCCCCTAGAGGCTTTGCCTGTTCCCTAGTATCCCCCCAACATCTCCTCAGTACAGCAGAATGACTGACCTAATACCTGATCCCTCCTCCCAGGAGGGAAAATACTCCAAAAGGCTCCCCCAGCTCTGCAGGCCTCAGAGTGGCGGATGGTGCCTTTGGCATCATGGCCCTTCAGGAAGGACACCTTCCAAAGGTCCCCCATTGCCTCTGTGTCCTAAGTCCCAGATTACAGAGACCTTGTGTCAAGAAGACCATAAAGTTATCTCCTCCAATGCCTTCATTTTCCAAGGAAATCAAGTCCCAAGTCAGTCACTCACCTACTTTGTGGCCACAAATAAAACTCCTAACTTAGCATTTTTTTTATTCCAATTTTTCTTTGAAACTTTCCGTAACTGTGAAGCAAGGATTAATATTTTTATGCTTCAGAAAATTGTTAGTAAAAAACAAAGATGCCCAACATTTTATGTATGTCTTAAAATATGCAAAAAGAAGCCCTAGCTTTTGTACATATTCTGTCTCCATCAGAACCCAGGGGAGTGTCGGGCTCGGAGGCAATGAGTGTCCTATCCAATGCAGCAAAGCTAGGGTAACCATAGGCATCTACATTCTTATAGCTGGAAGAAAAAAAGTAACTATGAACTCTTAAAAATGTAAGCTAACATAACCATGTGGTATTACTAGTTTTTAGCCTGTGGCATTTTGCAGTTCAGGATTTAGCAACATCAAAAATAATAACTTTATTCAAGTGATGCATTTTATTATTTTTTTTTCACTTTGATTATGTGCCAGTTGCACAGACTTTGGTTCAGCATTGAAACAGAAGTGGGCTGCTTTGAAGTATATTTTTAAAATGAGAGAATCCAAATTTGTAATTAGCTTTACAAATGCTAGTTGTACAGTTTAAGTATCTAAAGAGCTTCTGGTAAGCGTTTCTGTTATTAGCGGTGATTTGCTTTTTGTATTTTCCCCTAGGCAATTAGACCCTTTGAAAAACACAAAGTATGCTCTTTGAGGGATCATTTCCTCTATTACCACTTTATTTTTCACACCCCATATTCCTGGTGTGCTTAGAAAATTAACCATATATCTGATTGTAGCAAAAGAAAATCATCTATACTCCATTCTACCCACTTTGACGCCTAATTATCTAGCAAATGCTGTATAAATTATGAAGAAAAGCCACGGGGAAGGAAACGGTCCACTTCTTGATGTAGTTTTTGGGGTTTTTTTTTGATCATTTTAGTAGAAACAACTTGGGGCTGGGTGGATAGCTCAGTGGCACAAGTGCCTGCCTGGCAAGCTCAAGGTTCTGAGTTTGATTCTTGGTACCAACACAACAAACAAAACAACTTTTGCTTTTTGGTGAGACTGTTGGAAACGGTCGATTTCACTCATAAAATTTTTAAAAATTTATTTGAACTCCCACCCTCCAACTCTTAGCCCTTTTGCAGTACTACTGGTTGCAGAAGTTGAATTTATAGATTTATAGAATGAGGTTATTTCATTCCAATATCACAGCAGTATCTTGTCTCAATGTTTTTTATTAGCATAAAAAGTCTGGCAGTCTCTACACCAATTATCCTGCAAGGTTAAATTCATATGAAGGGAAAAAGAAAGAAAAATTATTAGAAAGAGCCATAAATAGATCAGAAAAGAAGTCCTGGTTTGGAAATACTAATTTGTAGTCACATTTGGGGAAATATATATTACATGTTTGACTTTTAAAGTACATATTGTATGCTTTGATCTCTGGTACCACATACAACGCTGGCCCCACTCCCAAGCATGCTCAATCAGCCACCAAGTCCAGGCATGGTGGCGCATACTTGTAATCCCAGTGCTGGGGAGGCTGAAAACAGGAGGATCACTGTGAGTCCAAGCTGCACAGTAAGACCCTGTACCAAATACATAAAACATGCATAGAGTATGTATGTATTCATATCTTCCTCCATGTATACCCTGATTTGTGTTGCATCAGAGTTATATTTCTTTGGTGCTCTAAGAAGTAAAGCCTCCTTCCTGCCAATAGAGGACCTTTAAAGGATTTACTGCTATCTCGAATTTTCTTGGACTTTACATCATTATCCCTGCTTTATGTGGATCTGGTAGATGGTGCTAACAGGTGGATAGAAATGTAAAGTTTGGGGTTTTTACCATATACTCAAGACTTAGAATTGTCTTGCAGATGAGACACTAGGCTCAAACAGATCGATGATATTCCAAGCTCAAATTCCTCCAGAGGCCAGTCGGATAGCTCAATGGGCTGGCTGTGCTGGTCCCACCGCTGGGGTGTACTGAGATGGCGACTGAGACTGGACGTGGTGGTACGCACCTATAATTCCAGCACTTGGGAGACTGAAGACAGAAGGATCACTACGAGTCCAACCTATGTAGAGAGACCCTGAGTACCCTGTAGACCCTGTACCAAATACAAAAAAATAAAAAATCTCCCAAGCACTAGGGCATAGAGAGGACAGATGAGTGAGTACACACACTTTACCAGCCACCAGTTTTTGTACCAGTACCTGCATCCCTAAATGAGATAATGCACCAGAAAGAGCACACCGCAGCATATGCAGCGTTAGCCATTAGTAGCAGTATGTCTGAGTTGATTTTTTTCTTTACAACTTTTCTGCTCTCTGCTACCACGCTGAGGAACAGCAACATCTCAAGGAAAAAGAAAAACACCAAAAGGAAGGGCACCACAAGGCCTCAGTGTTTCAGCCCACAGATAGCATGTGAATTATTTCCAAACTCCCCAACCACTTCCACATTAAGACCCCATTGATGAGTAGCAGGTGTCTCATTGTCAACATCTGACTCAGCCTGGCCTCCTGAGGGCCTTTTGATGGTAAACTTACATTAATTCCATGTCTCTTATATGAAAATACAGCGAGCTTCTATCTCTTGTGTAAGGAAAAGCAAAATAAAATGTCCTCCTTTTTTTAATTTAATTTAATTTTTTTTTTATTTTATTTTATTTTTTTTTTTGTATTTTAGGGAAAGGTCTACAGGGTGTTCAAGGTCTCACTAGTAGATCACACTCACAGTGATCCTCCTGTTCACATCCTCCCAAGAGCTGGAATTACAGGCGCGCGCCACCACACACTGTCTCAGCATGTCCTGGGGGCGGGGCCAGCACAGCAGGCCCAGAGATCAAACCCCTGGCCCCTGCACCTGCCTGTAGGCGCTTTAATCCGCTGAGCTATTTGGCCAGCCCAAAAGGTCCTCCTTTTGTCCAGATGATCTCTAATTGGAGCTTTGTGAGATGAGTGAGTGTAGTTTTCTACTCCTACCCTACAGTTGGGAATTAGCAAATCGCTCCAGCCCTCATGCTGCAGAGAAAATTAGGAACTCGTGAGGCTCTCTAGGAAGTCATCAAGACACTTGGAGTTCACACCATTTGGCTCTGTAATTCTTTTTTTTCATCTTAAGAAAGTGCTCAGAAATTCCAACTCTGATGATCAGATGCATTTCCCAAAATGCATCTTTTGTGTAAGGAAAAGTAAAATAAAAGGTCCTCCTTTTTTTTAATTTTGTTTTGGTTTTTTTACTTTTCCTTACATGAAAATTTATTTGCAATACCAAAAGAATTCTGTAATTCCAAAAAATGAAGAAAACAATAAAATAAAATGAATTCCAATAGAGTATAGTAGTATATAGACATTATAATCAGGCTTCTGTAGCCGGGCATGGTGGCGCACGCCTGTAATCCCAGCACTTGGGAGGCTGAGGCAGGAGGATCGGTGTGAGTTCGAGACCAGCCTGAGCTACAAAAGTGAGCTCAAGGCCAACCTGAACTGCATAGCGAGACCCTGTCTCAAAAAGACAAAAAATCAGGTTTCTGAATAATTTTAGTAACTTGAGGAAAGGTTCACATTTAGATAACTCACATTTTACTTCGGAATTAAATAAAAAAAGTAGAGCAGAAACTCTGAATGTACCTGTATATCTGAAGAATACTAGCTCACAATCCCTGAGCCCCAATTCTAAATACAAATTGTTCTAGTTTTTTTTTTTTTTTGGTCACCTCTTTGGCCGGAAGATCTCATCTGGCCTGATAGAGTTTGGGTAAGGTCAGAGATTGCATCCCTAACAATGGAAAAACTAAGAGGGAATAAAAGAAAAAGAAAGGGCCAGCCAAATAGCTCAACAGATTAAAGCACCTGCTTAGGCAGACACAGTGGTGGGGTTTCTATCCCAGGCATGCTGTGCTGGCCCCACCCCAGGGACGCACTGAGGTGGCAGTTGAGATTGGGCATGGTGGCACGCGTCTGTAATCTCCGCACTTGGGAAGCTGAACACAGGTGGATCATTATGAGCCTAATCTACATAGTGAGACCCTGTACTAAAATAGAAAAAGAAAAAGAAAACGTGACCTGAATTTACAAAGGGTTCTAATTTGCCACACACAGTGCAAGCCTCAGTTTTTGCACAGAAATATGTAATGTGTTTTGCTAAGGTTGCCATTCTGGACTGTCTTAGCAAGATCGATAAGTAATAATTTCACTGCACTAATCTCTGCAATCTGAAAAACACTTATTGCCCCCAGGAGCTCTAGTGAAGGAGTTATGAGCCCCTTTGTTAGCGACTTACCAGCCTCACCATTGCTCTTCCTTTGTGCCTTTTTGTATTTTCTACATGTTTTACAATAAGCATGCATTCATTCATGAGCAGAAAAAGAGGTTACTAATTTTAAACACATTTGAGGCATCAAAGAATCACTTCATTTCAGTCAAAATTCACAAACTAATCACTTCTTTCCTGAGTTTCTCCTAGTTAGAACAGTCACATGTGTCTCTTAAACGTGACAGAATTGATGAGATGAAATTGAGAAGTAGATAAGTGGTTGAATATTGACCTGTCTCCAAGCCCTTTCTGTGAGCCTCCTTATGGGAAATGCCCCCAAATAGGCTTCCACCCAAGTGGAGCCAAGTGTCAATGTCTTGAGCCCTTTTGTCATATCCTGCTTGTGTGTGTTAGTCAAGAGATAATGGGAAGGTCGTAAAGAGTGCAACATTACATTGTGAGAGTGGGTTGGGAAGTACTCACGTAGGAAGTTTATTCTATTAACACACAACTTTTCCTCCCCAATTAGGTGGACAGTTACTGACCTACCACAAGATTGCCCTGCAGAACTTTGGGGTCCATGTCTGAATGGATTGCTGTAGCCTTCTCATCTCTCCCTTCGTCCAGTACCCTGCATCCTAAGAATCGAAGCCGGGACAGGACCTGGAAAAATTACACGTAAGTTCTAACAAGGGTTGCTTTTCCTTAATGAAACAATAATACATATTTTCTCAGGTGCAGTAGCCTAAGCACACGCTAATTATTTTTCTTTAAATAGAATTTCTTGAGAGTTAGAATTCAGCAAAGGAGCAAGCATCGGAAACCGTGTATTGGCAGTTCCCTAACTCATTGGTCCTTAACTTTAGCTCTCACCAGAGTCACCTGGCAGGCAGGTGAAGGTACAGATTGCTGGGCCTTACACTCAGAATTTCTGATTTCTTTAGATCTGGACTGTGTGGCCAGAAATTTGCTTTGCTAATTAGTTGCCAAGTGTTGCCTGTGTAGCTTCCAGGACTCTTCACGGTGAGAACAACCGATTTATGTGTGAAGGAAAGGCGGAATGGTGAACTTAGAAAACCGCATACTTCAATATTAAATATCATTAAATTAAGAGTTGGTGTGCTTTCCACATTTCAGGATAGAGTCTTCACAGCACCTTCAAATTTGAAAGTACAGAGAAATGCCCTTGCTCCGTGTCATCTTTCCTACTACTGCTTTCAGTCATTCTTGGCCCCTGATTTTCAGAAGGTGTCATTAAGACTTTTGTGATTCACCTTAAAAACAACAGTTACAGTTTTCCTACTGGTGTGCTTATCATGCTTTCAGATATACTCAAAAAGGAAATTTCCCCCCACTGAGTTGGGAAATATATTGTGACCAAGGTGAGTCATCATAGTATTATCCTGCCCTCATACATGTAACAGTGACTTGATTTATGAAACACATGTGATAGAAGGCGCACTTCCAATAAGCACCTCAAATCATTAAGTCCAGAGGCTTGGTGGGTGTATTTTGAAGAGCAGTTTATACTGTCAGCTTTCACATAACCAATTTCCCTCTGCCAAGGACAAAAGCAACATACTACATGTTAATAGAAAAAAGTAGAAGAGCTCAGATAAACAGATGCATACATGGGTACATGTGAGCACACATACAAATATATACATATGCCTGAGAATAGGTATGTATTGGATTTTCTGGGTTTTCATTGTAGGAGTTTCTCTTTTGTTTTATTGAAGCGGGATGTAAAAATGGTGCAATACTGTCCAGGAAATGTTTGCGAAATGGCTAGGTATTTTAAACCTGTGAAAACAACACTGTGATTTAGAATATTTCACTTGAATATAGCAATAATCATTGCATATGATAATAATTACAGCAATAATCATTGCTAATAAAGCAGTCACTGAGAAATTATGTAAAGAAGAACCATGGTCATTGCCTAATAGAACCAAACATCTTGAAGATAGATTTTTAAATGCATGTGTTTAAAATAAAACCCACAGGATCCGAAAAATAAGGCAAGAAGTAATAAGTGATAAAAGAGTTCTAAAGTGAAATCAATCCAGAGCTGTCTTCTGGAGCTGCCCGAAGAACAACTGGGCTGGTATTCAGGCTGACAAGAGTTGTGAGTGATGTAATTATCTATTATTACTCCACCTTCGCAAACTCTAACGTCTCTGTCAAGCACTGTTCCGTGCAGCATTCTTGGAAGGAAGTTACTGGTTTATGAAGCATCTTCATACAGTAAAACGAAGGGCTTGGATGGGACCTTCCTTCTGTTCAGTCCCTCAAACTTTGAAATCTGTGTATCTCCACACTTACACATCAGGCTTTCTCATAGGGTCACCTGTATTCTCAGTTCTGTGTCCACAGGGTTGAAAGAAAGTTCCTGCCACTGCTTAGGGGAATCAAGCCTCCGTTTCTGAGTGGATATAAGAGAGCCTGGCTGTGTCACCCCTGTGCCCTTGGAGAGAGGGCTATGTCACCAAAGGCCTAGAAAAGTGATGATGAATCTTTTACACCTTTCAGTGATAACAGGCTGCCCTCTGCAGCATGCCTGCCGTAGATTCACTACCAGTAGCCTAGAGTGTCTCTTTCGGCTTCTCACACTAGGGAGACAACATAGCGTTTACACATGTGAGTCCGGTTTATTTCCCTTATGAGAATGGACTCTCGTTTGAACAGTTTCTTCCCCTTCACAACATCTGTTGGACATTTTGCACCTCGTGTATTCTTTCAGCTTCTCACACTAGGGAGACAATACAATGTTTACATGTGAGTTTGATTTTATATGAGAATGGTCTCCAGTTGCATCACTTACCTGTAAGTGTCTCAAGTGTATCCTTCTTTATAGCTGAGTTGTATTCCACTGTAAAAAAAAATACATCTTTTTATCTATTCCTTAGCTGGTGAGCATTTGGGTTGTTTCTGAGATCTCGCTATTACAAATGGTGCTGCTATAACTGTGGGGGCATATATATCTCTGTGGTACAATGCTTTTAATTATTCTGGGAAAATAACCAAAAACAGAATAGCTGGGTCAAATGGAAGCTCTAATCCTATATTTAAAGACTCTGGTTTCCACAGTGTTTGAACCAGTTGGCACTCACACCAACAGTGGAGAAGGATTCCTCCTCCCCTCTCCCCAAAGCCCCTCCAGCATTTGTTACTGGTTCATTTCTTGATGATAGCTATTCTTTCTCAGGTGAGATAGAATCCCAGTGTTATTTTAATTAACATCTCTCAAGTGACCAGGGATGTTGAAGATTCTCCTTCATTATTTGTTTGCTATTTGTCTTTATTCATCTGAGAAATGTATGTTCATCTCAGATGCCCATTTTTGGATAGGGTATTTATTTATTTATTTTTAATCTTATGTACAGGGTCTCACTGTGCAGGTTGGACTCATAGTGATCCTCCTGTTTCAGCCTCCCCATCATCAGGATTTCAGGTGTGTGCCATCATGCCCAGTTTCATTGCCAGGCTTACCATGACTAGAGGTGAGACTGGCACAGCATGTGGTGCCAGGGGTCCAGACACGGGTCCCTATGCTTGCCAGCCGGGTACTTAGACCACTGAGGAGCTATCTACCTGGTGCAGGATAGGGTATTTAAACTTAAAAAGTCTGAGGGCCGGCCAAATAGCTCAGTGGATTATACTGCCTGTAAGCAGGCAAATGGGCCGGGGGCTCAATTCCAGGCCTGCCATGCTGGCCCTGCCCCCAGGGCACCCTGAGTGGACAATTGAAACTGGGCATAGTGGCACCTGCCTATAATCCCAGCTCTTGGGAGGCTGTAAACAGGCAGATCACTACAAGTCCAATCTCGTAGTGAGGCCCTGAACACCCTGTACACCCTTCCCTAAAATACAAAAAATAAATAAACAAACAAACTTAAGAAGTCTGATGGGGGTGCTTCTTTGTATGCTCTCAATAATAATCTTTTGTCTGTGGAACAGTTGGAAATCACTGCTTCCTACCTTGAGAGTTGTCTCTGTACTCTGCTGGTGGCTTCTCTTAATGTGCAAATACTTTTTAATAAGATGAGATCCCAGTTGCTGATTCTTTGTGAAAGTTTCTGTGTGATCAGGGCTTTATTCATAAAGTCTTTGCCTATACCAGTGTTTTCAAGGGTTCTACCTATTCTGATTTTCAGCAGATTTCATGTTTCTGTTTTAACACTTAGATCTTTGATCCATTTCAAATTGAGTTTAGTGCATGCAAAAGATAGAGATCCAATTTAATCTTCAGCATGTGCAAAACTAGTTTTTCTAGCACTATTTATTAAAGAGCCTCTTTCTTCCACAGTGAATGCGTTTGGCATCTTTGCCAAAGATGAAGTGACTGAGTGTGTTTGTAGTTGTGTATGCATCTTCTAATCTGTTCCATTGATCCTCAGGTCTCTTTCCCCCTCCCAGTGCCATGCTGTTTTTATCACAGAAACTTTATAGTATAATTTCAAGTTAGGAATTGTGATAACCCCTGACTTGCCTTTGTTGGTCAGAATTGCCTTTGGTATTATAGGTCTCTTCTGTTTTCAAATGAATTTTAGGATAGTTTTCTCTAATTTTGTGAGATATGCTGTTGGAATTCAGAGGGCTTTTTGCTTGTTTGGTTGGTTGGTTGGTTGGTTGGTTGGTTGGTTTGGTTTTTAAGACATAGTCCCAGTAGATAGCCCAGGCTGTCCCCAAACTGGTGGCAATCCTGCCTCAGTGCTAGAATTGCAGGCATGAACCCCCATATCTCAGTTTAAAGGGTTTTGTAGAAAAGAAAATCCAGGTTAGTAGGTATAAGGAAGAAAAACTAAGGACTGACTTATCTCTGGCTTCCACATGGATCTACTACAGCCTGACTTGCTGAGAAATGGCACAGATATGATATCTAATCAAAATGAATGCAGTCCCATGAATTCAGAGGACACACTGGTGACACAACTCCCCCAACCAAAGACCAGTAAACTGGTCGGAACCAGCCAAAATGACATGAGGTAGTGAAAAGCAGTAACAGCAGACCTTTGGGAACCCTCCTTATTGGCTGTCTATTTTCACTGATCTCAAAACAGGGTCTCACTAAATTACCAACTTGCCTGGGCTGGGCTCCAATTTACAGTCCTCCAAGCTCAGCCTCACAGAGCACAGGCGCCACCATGCCTGTCTTGATGGCGCTTTTTTTCTTATGACTCAGATGTGCCTGGTTCCAGACCTTGAATTCATGTTTACTGATGGTTTAACTACCTGGAACCCAACTAACCAGAACCAGAATTAATGAACTTTCATACCTCCCCACCCCCACCCCAACCTTTCCCATACACCCCACCCTACCGCACACACCCCACTTCCCTTTTTCAGAGATAAAGGCTCAGAAAACAAGATAGGTTTGGTTTCTAGTGAAGAGGGGTGGGGGTAAATATACGCTGGAGGATATTTGTACCTGATGACATTGACCTGCTGAATCATTGAGAATGGTTAAATACTTTATAGTTAGGAAAAGATTCCCCTTTGGAAAGATCCTTAACAGAAAGCATCTTCTAGCTATCAGCCAGAGATTTGAAACAAAAACTACAGTCTTTATCCTCAAGAAACCTAGTTAACTAAGATTTTATTGTACCTATTTTAATCTACTAATGTAAAGATGTTGAATGAGAATTGAAAAATAAAACATTTTTATTCTTTTGGAGCAACTACGCACGCTTTGCCTACTTTTCCAGTGCCAGGGTTAAAAGGTTCTATCTTTTGTATGTTTTAGAAGGAACCTACAAGTTGAGATATAATTGGTTTAAAGAGTAGCATAATAAAATAATTTCATGAACCTATATAGTGATTTCTCTCATCATTGGGAAAACATTGACATAAGTTTAAGGCTAATTCTATGGGTTTTTAAAAAAATAATGTTTGATATGATCATTTGTAACATTGTTTTGTAAGTATTCTCTGCTCATAGCATCATCCAAATTTATTTTCATTTTTTGCATTCATGGTAATAGTACAGAAAAGGTGATGCTACCGACATGGTAATATATGTAGATCTACAAGTCAGAAAACACACATAATATTCCTTCCCAATGAGTCTCCAAATCATATACAGCTATATTATATTATGAAGCTGTCTACCAAGTGATAGAAATTGTAGCAAAAATGGCTTATCAGCTCATTCTGATCATGTCCAGTCTGTTAGGTTTTGTAAGAAATCAAATTTTATGTCCTTTTATTTAGACCTACCTGCAGAACTGAAATAATGAGACTGCCTCCCTCTCTCCTCTTCCTGTCTCTGTGTCTTTCCCTCTCTGTTTCTCCCTCTCTGCTCCATATCTGTCTCTCTTTCTGTCTCTCTGTCTCTTCCTCTCTCCCCATCTCTCTCTGTCTCTATCTCTATCTCCGTCTCTCTCTCATCTGTTCCTCTCTCTGTCTCTCTCTATCTGTCTCAATCTCTGTCTCTCTCTGTGTCTCTCTTTCCATCTCCATCTCTCTCTGTCTCCCTGCCTCCCCTCCCCACCCCTAACAGAGGGGAGGATAGTGTGCCCTTCAAGGACTCTCCATTGCACTGATCCTTGCTGTGTGCTATGCAGCCTGGTACTTGCAGCTTTGTTGCAGCCAGAATTACTGAGACCAGTACTGTGATGAAGACGATCACATATGCTCTTGTGCCCAAGAATGGTATTTGCAAAGCTTAGCAGGATAGCAAGATTTTTAGAATTCTTGTAGTGCTTACATAGAAATTATAGTTATTAATATAGATCTTTCCATATCCCATGCCTTGTCACCAGGCCAGATTATGTTATAGGGTCCTATGTTTTAAAAATTCTTAAGTTCTAGAAGAATTCAGAGTCAGAAAAACAGAAGCAGAATGGTGATAAGTCATGGATCACTTAATGACACAGATATGTTCTGAGAAATGTCTTATGAGCCAATTTTATCATTGTGTGAACATCACAGAATGTACTTACACTAACAATTATAGCATACTAAGTAATATCTTAAGGGATACCTAATACTGGTTGTCTACTGTTGACCAAACTGTATCATTAAACAGCACATGATTACGCATAGTTATGCTACCTAATTTACACAACAGAAAAGAATATCATAAGATAAGTTACTTATAATCTGATTACCCAGATAACTATTCTCTCATACTTTGTACATCTTTCCGGGCATTCTTCAGCTGACTAATTATAGATTTATAAATAGTACTCTATACTAATCATATGCCATCAGTTAGTGTCACTTGGGAATAATAATATTTGATGTCATTTTATGGGATAATGATCTCCTTGTTGCTTGTTTTTTCCCCCTCATATTATATTAATTGGCCCTTTAAGAAGACCTGATGCACCTGTGTGGACTCACCAGTGTCTTTATCAGGTAGAATTTTCTATCAACCAGTATATATATTTCTGTGTTCTATCAAAATGAAAAGCACTGAGTGGTCCTTCAAGACTACTTTTTTACCACTTAGGTAGGTGCAGGGACTGGGGTTCAGTCCTCGGGAAGCCATTCCAACTCCACCCCTGGGGCTCACTGAGACAGTGAATGAGACTAGGTGTGGTGACAGGTACCTGTAATCCCAGCACTCAGGATACTGAAAACAGGAGGATCAGTATGAGTCCGATTTGTGTAATGAGACCCTGTAGACCTTGTCCTAAACATACTTAACAAAAAAAATTGCTTTTTTTAAAAACTGTTTTTGGTCTCACTACACATCTTGGATTCATAGGGATCCTCCTGTTTTCAGCCTCCCCAGGGCTGGGAATTACAGGCATGCACCACCACACCCTGTCTTAGTGTCTGGTTCATTGTGCCCAGGGGCGGGGCCAGTGTGGCATGTGGTGCTGGGAATGGAACCCCAGTCCCTGCACTTGCCTAAGCAGGCGCTTAGTCCGCTGAGCCATCTCGCTGGCCCAAGACTTCTTTTTAATAAATACTTGTCTATGGTACATGGTAATTACATTCATCATGAAGAGTTGGTACATGTACATGACATTCATTCAGTCCCTTTTCTTTTAAACCCTCCCCTCTCCCTGTCTCTGTGCACCTTTTGGAACCATATATATGAATGAATATAGACGACATATAGAGTGAATGTGGCGATCACATTCTTTGATTGATTGACTTGGTACAGGGTCTCACAATGAAGTTTAGACTTGTAGTGATCCTTCTGTTCTCAGCCTTCCCAGCACTGAGATTACCACCACGCTTGGTTCCAGGACCAGCAAAGCATACAGTACCATGGATCAAACTCAGGATCTTGCACTTGCCAGGCAGGTGCCTACGCTTCCAAGCTATCTCCCTAACCCCAGTCACATTCTTTGTAGAGACGTGGTGCAAGGGTGCAGCTCTTCACAAACACTCCCCCTAGTTTGTTCGTCTTTTTCCCTTCCCCTTCCGCCTGCCTCCGTCTTTCAGTTCCCTTGCAGTGTGCTAACAGTCCACCTCAGGATTCCCAAGTGTCTGTTGTTTATATTGCACTTCATTTATATATTGGTGTTCTCGCCCAGGAGAAGCCATGTGATAGTTAACCTTGTGTATCTTATCACTTTACTTCTCATTAAGGTCCGTTTTCCTACAAATGACTCAAGGGTATCCAGAGTAGCATTCCATGATATATCAATACCACATTTTCTTTATCCATTCATATGTTGATTAAAAGTTTACGTTGTTTCCAAGATTTAAGTATTATGAATTGTGCTGCTATAAATGTATGTGTGTATGTGTACCACTTTAATATGATGTCTTTTAACTCTTTTCTTTTAGTTAATGTCATGCTGCATTTAATCACTGTAGCTTTGTAGTATAACATGAAGTCCAGAATTATGATGCCTCTTGCCTTTCCCATGTTGCTCAGAATTACCTTGCTAGAGACCCAGTGTGGTGGCGTGTGCCTCTAATCCCAGCACTGAGGAGGCTGAAAACAGGAGAATCAGTATGAGTCCAAACTGCATGGTGAGACCCTGTACCAAATAGATTTTTTTTAAAAAAATTACTTTGAAAGATCTTTATGAGCCTGTGGAATCACAAAAGGAAGATCTGGTTTGTTCTGGTTATTTAAAAATTAGTAATCAAAGGGCCAGCCAGATAGTTCAGTGGACTATAGTGCCTGCTTAGGCAGGTGACGAGACTGAGGTTCCATCCCCAGCGTGTCATGCTGGCCCCACCCCTGGGCACACGGAGATGGCAATTGAGACTGGGCGTGGTGGTGCATGCCTGCAATCCCAGCACTTAGGAGGCTGAAAACAGGAGGATCACTACGAGTCCGATCTGTGTAGTGAGATTCTAGAGACCCTATACTCAATATATTAAAACAATAAAAATTAGTAATCAGTGTGCTATAAGACTACTTAGAAGCAAAAGAAAGATTAATACATCCAGATTGCCCCACCTCCATCCACAAGTCAAACAATATAGGTGCCAAAAAGGTGCCAAAAATTTCCAGTTTTATAATTGATCTTATAATTGCATGTACCAGAGTTTCATTCAAATATCTGCCTTCTTTGGCTCAGAACCAGGGATTTTTTCTTCAGCTTTACATCCTTGTCCTCCTCCAGAGATGCGCCTCTTCAGCTTACTCTGGTGTGACATTTGTCACAGAGCGTCGTGCTGTGATCTGTTCTTCTCTGTGCAGAGCTCTAGTCCTTTGGGTTGAGATGAATCCTTGCCCTTTGCCAAGTTAGCAAGAGCTTTGAACATGGGAAGAAACCCCAGGTAAAACTTGTGGCATCATTAGAAATTTATCTGAGAAGTATCATCTACAAACGTTATGTCAATACAGTAGGAAACATTTAGGAAGCATCTGCTATAAAAGATTTTGTTCTTTAAAAAGCTTCTATTAGGCCAGTGCCTGTAGCAAGACACCAAGTTCCTTGAAAGCAGGGACTTCTGGCATCGTCCTTTCAGGTGCTTTGTGTCCTTATATCCTACAGGGACTCCATGTTCCTTGATTTGAATTAATGCTCTGTGCTCCTCAGTGACAGGTGAATGAGTGTGTGCAGGTGACTCTGTCTTATCTTCTTCTCACAGCCGTGCGAGGGTGCTTTGATAAAGATCTGCAATTGTTTTCAGTGCCCCAGCTGGGGACAGGTAGGGGGAAGTGGTATACAGTACTGGGATCCTGTCTTGGAGAAGAAGGAGATGCTCGTGTGGATAATGAGAATTTGGTTCTTTGGCTTTGGTTTCAGTCTGAGCACTTTATTTCACTGAATCACGAGGCTCACCTCTCAATACTGAGCTTGTCATGTAAGCCTGAGATTGTCCCTCAAACTGTTTCTGACATTGTGTCTGAATTTCCCATTACATTACCAGCCAGCATTTGTCGGAGAATTTCAAGAACACACTGAATGATAGCTGGCTTTGTAGTTGACATTGAGATTAACTTTCTCTAACCTAAACCAGTGAAAAGTAAAATGCTTCTCACCACATAAAAGTTTTGCTTTCGCTGTGTTTTGACCCCTCCCACCTTGTCACAGCACAGTCATTTGGAGTCTGATTTGGGGGCGGTGTGGTTGTTTCTCAGTGGTGTATGACCCACTTTTTCGTAATACTTAATTGCCTGTGTTTTTACAACACAAGCCAGAAGTTCTGACGATAGTGGACTAAAACCTAAGAAAGATTTCCTGAGACATCGCCTCAGTGCTGCTCTGCACAGTGCGTTATTGGAAGAAGGTGTTAGCTCTGCAGGATGTGTGTGAACTCCTGGAGGATGACAGGACATTTCCTCTAGTTTCTGGATAATGAGCGAGCACACAGGTAAAGTTACGTTTCTCTGAGTTGGCTCCTTTTGTGTCTTCATTATTTTCCTGAAGTAGACTTTTGATGATGAATCACTAACTGCATTTGTTTGCTGTTGCACCTTTTGAATGGTACTCTGAGACCTTGATAATGTTCATTAAAATCTGAACAGAGTGTAATCATAAGTAGGCTGTCATCTCTGTCTTCTTTGTACCCCTAAAAGGCATTGTCTTCATTGATGTTTTTTCTTTTATTTGATGTCAAGGTGGTTATCTCTAAACATGAAGTGTTTCACTCTGCAGTGATATTCATGCGTGCGTTAGTGCTTGATAACCGTCAGGCGGTGCGGTGGTGAAGTGTGTTTAAGGCAGACAGAGAGAAAGGAAGCGATGTTAAATGGATGCTGTGCCTTGGTACGTGTGGTCCACTGCAGACTCAAAGCAGGTCTGAAACAAGTGCTATTAGTTTAAGTTTGGCAAAATCATCCCTGACAGCCTGCTCTGTTTTTGAAATGTTTATATTATTTTTGTTAATTGAAAGAACTTTTAAAATACCATTGTTGCTTCAAAATAAAATGTGATAGGTGTCACCTTCCTGAATGCATAGGTGCATTTATTTGCTGCTGAAGGGTGACTGGTGTGCCGTTCATGGGGGTTTGTCTTGCCACTGAATTACATACCAATTTAGAGACTTTGAACTTGCCCAGAGGTAATAAGTCAGCCTTGTTTTCCCTGAAAGTCCTGATACAGAAACAGAATGAAAGTACGAACACTAACTGGAAAAAATGTCACACATTTTAGCCACTTTGCATCCCTTGTTAGGACAAACCCCAGGTTGGGTTTTTTACTTTTGTAAAGTTGTGCGGTAGGTGGAGCAGTGTGGGTGGCCCAGAAAAAGTAGTGGTTAGAATAACATTTTCCATTTATTGCCCTTTGTGCATGGCTAAAAATAAGATTCATACAAATCAGAATATGTAGCGCAAGCAAAATCACTCTGTGAATTCTGATGACTGGTTTGCCCACATCTTTGCATCTGTCTGGTAAGTGGTACATTGGGTAACAAATGTGCTGCTGTTTAAGGAGTAAGACAGCCCGGGCTTTGCGCTATGTGTCTGCATGTGATAGTTTATCTGCATTTTCCCCTTGTAAAGGGAGAAAGACACAACTCATACATATACAAATTGTGTCAATCAGCAGATGAAAGGAGTGATGGAACCCTTGAATCTTTTTTTGAAAGCAATTGCCTTGTTGGAAATGCTGCCTTACAACATCCAATTTCTTGGCCCATTGTTAGAAAGTTGTTTATTGTAAGCTCACAAAACGGTGAAAAAATGGTCCCTTAGTAGAGATGGAAAATGGAAGAGGGAGGACTAGGCATGCCAGGGAAGGAGGATGAGCCCTCACCTGCCCTGTGGGACTCTCCTTCAATACCGATATTGAAGGAGGAGCAGTTAACCAAGTAAAAACTCCCCTTCCTCTAGCTTCTGAGTCTCCTTCACCCACGGCAAGTGATAATGTGCCGGTTCGTGGCTAGAAGAAGAAATACCGAACAGGGAGAGCGTCAGCATTCTTAGGGAAATTTGCACCTTCGTGATCCCAGAGACGGTGCTGTCCCGCCCCCTGACTGAGCGGCTGTGGCATTTCCAAAGAATGAAAATGTCTGCACGTGCGTTGAGCCTTTTGGTTTGATGTAATCTGCAAAATAGATGAGTCAAGAGGGCAGTCACTTTAGCAGCCTCTAAGAAACAAAGACTGCAAATCACATTCCTCCTACTGTGGCAGACAGCGTGGCACAGTGGTTAAAGTGAGATGAGAGCTTGGGCACAAAGCGACACCAGAGCAAATCTCAGCCGAGCTACCTGATTGGCCTTGATCTATTTACTTAACCTCTCCAACACCTATGTGTCTTGTATTTGAAAATGGGGAAAAATAGAACCTACCTCATAGGGTGAGTATTCAGTGAGATTGGCATAGGTGAAGTGTGAAGTCAGTGCTCCATAAAAAGAAGGTGGTGTCGTTTTTATTTGTGTCATTACATCATGTAATGTTTTGGAGAATTTCAGGGCACTTGAGGGTTCTCTTCTATGCTTGGAGTATAAATTTTAAGTGGACAAAGGACCATTGGCCTCTGGCTTAATATTTCTCAACTAAAGATGCATCATCTTCCGTGCAGTTTGATTCTTCATAGGTAACCAGTGCTAGCTCAGTGAATGTGCCGTACCATGCAATTAAATGAGCACAACATAAGCCTTCATTCCTTTTAAGATTAGCACTGTATTGAGCATATTCAGTTATTTTTACCTACTCACCATGTTTTGCATTTAAGCATGGATATTTGAGTTTTAACATCTCTACATGTTCATTGTAGTACATGCTGGTATATATTAAGAAAGAGAGAAAGATAATGTTACAATCAAGATAGGTTTTAAATATTTCAGGTGGAAATCAGCAAAACTTCAGATGCAATTAGCTTCCATAGTGGTGCAGCTTCCTAGAAAAACATTGCATCTTGTACCATGCTGATTACTAATCAGTTAGATGACCAACTACTGACAGGCAGAAAACAATTACTGTTGCTTTTATTTCATTAGTTTTGTAAATCGTTTTCCATTCCATGCAATAGACACCTGTCTTTCTAGGAGTCCTTTTCTACCCACCAAAGTTTTCCATTGCAAAGTTAAGTACATTATCTATTTTATGATATAAGGTCATAACTCCAGATGTCATGTAACTTTCTTAGTTAACCTTTAAGACCTCTAGAATTTGATGCTAACAGTTCAAATTAGACTCTTGCTTTAGCTTCCTCCATAACCTTCCTGGCATGGTGTTTCTTCATGCATCAAATTAAAAAAGAAATCATGACAGCACCTTAACTTTGCCTCACCTGAGACCTGACAAGAAGTGATAAATGAGACCAATAAACCAAAGAATTAAATACATGATACATGTAGAAAATGGTGATAGCTTCCTTTTACCAATCAAGGCATTTTGTTTTCCTTCAAATGTACTTTTCATAGTCTGTCTTACCATCCCTGTCCCAGATACCATTGCTGATTATAATTTATCTATTTAGCATAATCATCAGATTTTCTGTGCTTTTAGTGTTAGGTGCCATTAGTCTGTGGCAAAGACATGTCTCAGGTCAACTCCGCCAGGGAGATTTGTCTTTTAAAATGAAATACCACGTCCTTCAGGGTATCCAGTGTTTCTTTGTCCATTTTTCTCTGTTAAACAAAATAGAAGGATATTTTTTAGACCAAGAAATCATCCCAGGTGACTTTCAAGGTTTCTGGCTTTTCAGATCCACCTTCAGTCCACACCACACATACATTTGTCCCATTATCTTTGCCAGCTTCATTGTGTTCTGCTGAAGACAGAAATTTCTGTAAAAATCATAGAGAAGGTGACAAATTAGGCTCTGGCTGTGATTCCCTCCCACATCTTCTTATGGAATGACAGAGATTCTGAAATGCAGCCCGTTGCTACACCGTGCGCTTCTGGCATTACAGCCAGTTTTAACCTATCCTTCATGTGCAATTTAAGGGCACTGGCTGGGCCGGGCTCATTATTCTTTTGGTTGAATAATGTAAAGCATTTGCAATGGAGATTTCCTCTAATGACGTATTTTAAGTGCATGTCCGCATTGCTGGTTTAATGCACTCAGTTCATGGAATGCTTTAGAGTTTATCGCTAATGGATGAATCCTCGG
Source organism: Capromys pilorides (assembly GCA_004027915.1). Classification (NCBI taxonomy): domain Eukaryota; kingdom Metazoa; phylum Chordata; class Mammalia; order Rodentia; family Capromyidae; genus Capromys; species Capromys pilorides. The sequence continues at coordinate 1,443 of PVKN010011444.1, read as the reverse complement.
GAAGACCAGAATTTTCAATAAGATTGACATATGGAGTGAGAAATATAAATCTAATGAGAGCATTTCAACCATGGTTTGTAATTAGGGCTGAATGGAGTACATTTGTATACACACGCCACCGAAGGGCACCGTGGAAGGTGAAATTGCATGCTCCACTGTGAGTGAGGGATGGAGGCCGACGTATCAGTGTCAGGCCATGACACTGTGGAGTATAAATGATACTGTCACCAAGTGCTGCACAGGGCATCCAGGGAATTCCACTCCAGTAAATTACATTACTTAGACAGACCTTGAAGGCATTGTATCGGAATGAGAGGAGGAAAGAGAGGGCTGTCGGCACCTACAGGAAGAGAGCAGAGGACAACTGGCTGCAAGGACAGAAGCACTGGTTTTTCCGCCTACATGGAGAATCTGGTGTCCTCCTTTGTTAATTAGCTTATAAAAATGACAGCTGTTTACATGTGAAAGAGCATAATGTCTGTTTGAAGTAGGGCTATGGTTAGCCATAGGGAAATGAATGTAAGTTGATCTCTACAAACCAGTGTTGTGTGCTCTTCTTATGCACATCTGGTTGATATTAGGTGTTCGCTATGAGCTTGCCTCTATTTTCTTTCTGTAAAAGATCCAATGTGTGTGGTGAGGATTTAGTCCTCGTTTTCTCAACAACACGGTTTGTTTCTTTTCTGCCTCAATAAGAACATGTATAGTTTAGTCCTCTCCTATCATCAGTTTCCTCACATCACCTTCCAAGCCTAAAGCAAACAAACTCTACTGGTGCGTAGCATTGCATTTCATGAGAGCAAAGTTGGTTCCTAGTGTTTGCTCTGTGAAGAAAGCCTGTGGAGGGTTTTATGTATGTACTTCTCTTTCCTTTTGTCCACCTGGAGTAAAGCAAGGCCAGTGTTTCTGAGTTGATTCCTCTTGCATCTCTAGGAAGGAACTAGAAGAAAATAAGCACATCAGTTATGCCCCTGCCTTTTAGGTCATCAAAGATGGGCCTTTGTCACCTTTGTCTAGTTTGAGCCCAAAGGCTAGTCCTCTAAAATTAATCATGATCATCTCTTTTTAAAAAATAGTATTCTTTATTTACTTATGTAAATGTTAAAAAGCAAATGCCAGCTTTGTGCAGTGTTATAAGGCCGTAAGATTTTTCCCGAGACACCTTTATTGTTGAATGAATCTGATAATGCTTTGTAATTGCATACCAAACAGACCCTGAAAATGGCAACATAATAGATATTCCTTTTCACATTAGTAACTTTACTTACAAAGAAATGACATATAATAAATTACACCTACCTCAAGTATATAATTTAATAAGTCAGGACATGTTGTATAATCCATGTTACTTTCAGCAGAAGCAAGACGCCAAATATGCAGTTTACCCTTTTGCACCAAAATTTTCCCCATGTCTCCTCATTTTTTGTTTTTGTCTATCTTTTT